>JAPDSC010139794.1:0-20607 GCA_026290005.1 Latrodectus geometricus
TTTTTATATAAAAAATAAAAAGAAAAAAAGAAAATGAAAAAAAAAAATCCACTTTTAAAAATGAAATTTCTCAGGTTTGCTCAGAAGTACGTAAGTATAACGTGAAAAAATGATAGATGTATGTTGTACTCATATTCAGTTCTAAGTTAAGACGTAGTTCTAAGTTAAGAAGTTTCTATAAATTTTTGAAATGCACAAACATATTTCAGATCTATTGTAATTAATGAAATCTTAGTAACTTTTTATTTATATTCAAGTCATAATATTCCTACATCAAGTGTTATTGGTGTGTGACGATCTAACAATTCAAAGAATGTGAAAAATACATTTGTTTGATCATTATCAATTCATTAAAGACCCAAATAATGCGTAATAAAAGTGTCAAGCAAGTATATATATATAGCTATTCGCTCCATTTGATTACACTTATTTATGAAAAATGGGAATGTGAAATTCTAGGCATAATGCTTTACCTACAGAAGACAGTCAATTTTACAAATCCATAATTTACGAAAATTCACGATTTTATAAATTATTGATTGGTCCCTAATATATTCGCAGCCTATTTATTACTCATAGCCGCTATGATAATTTACTAATTAAAATTATGAAAAATATCATTTTTGAGAACTTTTTTTCACGAATTTTTCGTTTATTTTTTTTATCATCTGATTTTTTTTTTATTTTATTTTAAGGTTGAGAAACTTCGGGCGACGTTTTTACTGGAGAAACATACATCTTTAAAATTATAATTAACTTATTTTACTACTGATATTGAAATCCCTGAATTTTTGAGCAATTTTTATAGAATTTTCTTCACATAATCTAATTTTCATCTTATAACCTATGAATAAGAGTATAATCAATAGTTTCAATTGAAAATATTGTAAAATTCTTTTATAAGGAGTGATCATGATTTGGAATTGCCTTATGAAATAGACATTCTAGATGTAATCTGTGAACCCACACATAGAATATTACAGAAAAAAAAAATGTTATGTCAGTCATTTTGACGTACAGACTTTATTAAAACAAGATCGAGGTGCTTTTTTATGACAAAAACAACTATAAAATGCATTTCTACATTGAAACAATAGAAAAATATGTTTTTAAAAAGTAGTTTTGAAATAGAAAAAAAGTTATTATTTGCCTGAATTTTAATCAATAAAATGAAAGTAAGAATCGTTTTTTAAGAATGCTTTTCATTTTGCAAGTGTTTCTAATACAATATATACTGAATACTTTTTTTAATGGTACATAATTTATAACAGTTGGTGAAAAAAAATTGGTTTTAAGACCTAATACCTACTTTTATATTTTACGATCTTTCGATTTTCAGAATCATTTTATCAGTTCTTACGAGTTTGTGAAAATGAGAATCTACTGTAATTAATGTCTATGTATTTAAGTGTTCAAATTGATAGGAATTTAATTGAATAATATTATATTTCATTTCATTTGAAATCAAAATTACTATTAGTACAGAAAAGAAATTATTAGCACAGAAAATAACTTATTGCCATGCCGCTTTCTCTTACAAAATCTTTATCTTATGTATTACATCACGAAGAAAAGAAATTTATGGTGAAAATAAAAAAGTACTTATTTCTGAGGCAACTGATCGCCAGAAAGTTTCGAAACTGAAATATCGCCGGCAAAGATTTACGATTACGCTGATGAGGTTTCAATCAATTTCTGTGGTAATTATAGCAATTCGATGTAATTTGAGAAGCACTGTCATGCAGATTATGTCCATATTTCCATCTCAGTTTCATACCCTGCGTGCTCCGCATTACTAATCATTTCATAAGAACTTTCATTTTCTCCATTTTAGAACTTACAACAGAATATTTTTTCAACATATGTGTGCCCTCATTTAGAGGCGTTAAGGATATTTTCTTTTTATGGTCGCTTGCACTTTTATCTCAGTAATTTAGTTCGAGGAAATTATATAATTTTAAGCAAGAGGCCTGGAAGGTTCCTTGAAGGCCGGTTGAGGGGCTAGTTTAGGGTCTAGAAAGTAAAATTTCTCTTGGTTTTTCCCACATGTCCTGCACAATTATCTCAAAAAGATTGTAGGTCATTCACTTTTAATGGATAAATTTAACGAGTTTTTTATACAATTCCCGTTAGTGATTTCACAAAAAGTTCTCTAACGCAAAATCTCATATGTAATAAAATACTGTTAATTATGTATTAAGTCTTATAAGGATTTAAATGCATTAATAGTAATCTTCAATCGCTTAAATGCTACTTAAATTCATTTTTTAATAGAGACTATGGCTTCTAAAACTGCTGGAAAATATGAAATCTCATAATATTAAAAAATGGAATCTATATAAAGATAAAACATAAATATTCTATTATTTTTCTAGTATTTTTTTCATACACCATTTAACACAAATTATAATACTATAGTTCAAAACCTAAAATGTATTTAATTAAATAAATTATAGCGATATCTAAGAATAAAAAAATAAATATCAAATTTTTTACATAAATTTTTAGCAGAATTTTGCAATATCTGATATAAATAATTGTCAGTCAATTTAAAAATCGCATAGTTATAACATTATTTTGTGTTTCATTATTTATATTTCCTAAAGTACCACCAATACATAAAGTTCAATGCTTAGTGTCCCTGATTCCAATTTCGATTCACTGGAAAAATGAATATTTATAGACTAGACTTACCATTCATCCGATAGAGTCTTGAAACTGTCTTCTAGATATACTTTTACATTGATGGCCTTTAAAATTACAATATATTATGATATATTACAGAAATGAAATTTGCATGGTAAGAGAAGATCATGATAAATGCAAATTATTAACTATTCGTGTAAAATAGACTTCGATAGCGATATCTGCTATGTGCTTAAAGGAAGAAATTGTATAGCAAGCTTCTAATATATAAATTTCGTTGTTACCCGGTGAAAAACTATGGTAATTCCTCGTGTAAAAAGTGAAAAATTTATTAGCATGTTTCTAGCTTTGATAAAAATCGAATTATAGCCTGTTATCACAGTATATGTTCTCGCATTGATCTTTATCCTATCACTGCTGCAGGGATCGATAAGCTCAAAACTGTCATTCCAAATACCATGCTAGATCTTTGATACCAGTAGATGTTAACACTCCAGAAGATAGACAACCATATTAACATATTACCCTATAGTTTTAAGATACATAACCACAATACGAGCTTTGAGTGAAGAAACAGCATCATATACAAGGTAACAAGTTCTTATATGATCAGTTTTACAACGCTAGCAACAACATAGGTTGTTAATTCGATGACCATGGCTTTACTTACAAACCATGAACACAATTACTTGAAAAAGATTATTTGATCCTTTACATATCTGGATTTTAGTTACAAAGCTTAATTCTGTTGCATTCGGAGAGAATATCTTGTTGGTTATTATTTAAAAATTTTGTGATTTAACTAAAACATAATGATCCGAGCAATTTATTTTTACATTTCTATGGGGTCGTTTTGCTTATTAATGTGGTATTATCATTGCATTAGTTATAGTGCTTTAGTGCATAGTGTAAGTTAAGGACACCAATCATAAAAAATGCGATAATGGCTTCGGGATCTTCAATATAACATTGATTTTACACTAGCTTATACATTATAAACTCAAGCATATCACACTGTGATATATCGTCTGTGTTCTATATACCGATTAATATCATGTGGATAATTGCTTATCCAATTAATTTTGTTCATGCCTTAAATGAAAGATAATTACACGTGGCGCTTTTTCTGAAGGGTGCTTACTGTTAATTATTTGAAAGAAAAAATCTCAAATTCTGAAGGGTACCCAGAATTGAATGGAATAACCATTGAAAAAAAAAACCTATGGAAGAAACTCTTAAATCGTCATATGGATCATATGGAAATACAAGATGGAGTGTCATATAATTTGTGTAATTAATATTACATCTGTGAGTAATCCTCATTAGCAGTGTGAGTATTTCTCTTCAGTAAATATTGGAGAATTATGATTTCATCATGCCTTGTTGATAACGGGCTTTCTACGCCATATATTTTAAATATCATCACTTGCTTTCAAATTGTTTAATTTTCAGTGTAAAACAGATACTCAAAGATTGTCCATTAAAGAATATCATTCTTATTATCTATTTTAGCAGTAATTAAGATGACGCTGTACTTCTCAATTAAAAAATTTAACATTTTTTATAACTAATTTCATTAATATAGGTTATTATATTTTGAATCAAAATATTTAGAAGCAGATTTTTCAAGAAATTAATTTTTAGTATTTCTGCTGATTAGTTAAAGAATTTGTATTTTACTAAATGAAACATTACGCGCAATTAATTTATCAAGGTCTGATATCTCTGAGTCAATATGTATAACGGATTATTTTAAGTAATTATTATTTTTGAATGATCCTAAATATAAGATCCTAGATAGATATAGAATAAAAATGATCCTAGAATCGAAACATTTAACATATAAAAAGTATTTAACAGTTGAAGCGGGAGGAATTTCTAATTTAAACAATATAGAAAAATTATCAGAAATCAATAATTGTAAATAGTTTAGTAGTATTTGCAATGAAAAATATTCTTTACGAATCAACAAATTGTTTAATCAATAAATTCAAAAGTTATTATTTTAAATAAAATAAAAACTTATAAAGTCGTCCCCTAGATAATCCATCACATTAAGGATAAGACATTTTTCATCAATCTCATTTTCTTGTTGTTATAGGTGACAGAGTAATTTCATCTTCATTTATTCGTCAGTTATTCAAACAGGATACTGGATAAGCTGTCACTTGAAAAAAATGAAATGGGTCAGTCAAGAGATATTTATTAGATTCAAGTTTCAAAAATCAGAAATAAGTGTTCGAGAGAATTCTTATAAAATAGAATTTCAGAAAAAAGGATGTTTGAAAAGTTCTAGTAAAACAGAATGCCCTAAAACATTCAAAACAATCCAAACTTAGACACGAAAAGTATAATGAAATATTAAATATCAAATAAATACATATTTTCTGTGATGAAAATAGAATGTATAAAGCTTAAAGAATATTTAAAATAACAATTATAACGCCATGCATTATATGAATATATGGATTAAATATTGAATGTTTGTGCCATTTGATTTTATGACAACAAATTTTGTTTAATTTCATGAATTTTTTTTTTGCGTTTTAATATCAAACATGATGATATAAAGTATATTATTCATGCTCAACTAATATATTATATTTCTAAATACATTTTATATGTTTTATAACAAAGACAAAACACACAGTCTTTAATTCCCTTGGGAACCTAGAAATTAATTATTTGTTTTTACTAACAGAGCATGTTTTATATTTCACATTTCAAGTTATTTTGTTTTAAGAAGATTATGTAATTTTGAATAACAAGATAACATTTTTAAAAATTTAGTTCTACATTTAGGAGCTTAACGTTTTCCAGAAAACATTTTTTGAAATAATAGACGAAAAATAATAACTATTCTTTAAATTATCAAGTAAATTTCAATGCAAACAGAATAAAGTTTTATTCCTGTACTATCTAAACCTCTACTAATCTTAAAAGTTTGAAAGTTTTTATCAAAATTAAATTTAAAAAAAAAATCCTCGAGGAGAATCCAGTCAAATTGAAAACATACCTTCTTTACTCAATTAAACACCGAAAAAAAATTAGATTAATTTCAGATCCTAAGCGTTGTAAATAAATTTGAGAGTAATCAAACGTTGAAAATTAATTTTTAGGTTGAGTTATGGAAGTTTATGGAAGAAAAAAGTCAAAATTGTGGTTTTATGCTAAAAGTGTTTCTCTCTCTCTCTCAACGTGTGTGAGACAGAAAGAAAGAGCGTGAAGAAAAAATTAGTCAAAATTATTTTTAAGTGAGAAATGGAGTTAATTTTCCGTTAAAAATTTGAAACTATTCCCTTTATAATTTTGAAATTATTCATTTTTATTAGTTTCTAATTTAAAATTTATAATTATATTATAAATTTCAAATTAGAAAAATGATTTAACAAAAATAGAATGCATGCAAATTATTATTATTATTATTATCACACAATTGAATACTCATTTCCCTAATTATTTCAAATTAAATAATTATTTGAAAATCATAGCTGTAATTCATTTATAGAATAGACACTTCCTTTTATTACTTTTTCCATTATATATGTAAAATAATGAAATTATATATCAAGATAAGGTTTGAATACTTCTGTTTTTGCTTGAAATTTTGATTAATTATTTTACTGTACAATACGACATACATAATTACTATAACCATATTATCTAAGAAGAATAATGAAAATTAAAAATGATGATATTCTAATATTAATTAAATATCTGATTGTAAAATTTTTCTTCCTCACTATTTCCATAAAATTTAATATGCATGATATTAAATTTATATTTCGAAGAACTAACAAGTATATTGCTTATTTTGATACCTAATTTCATCATTATATAAAGAAAATTTCATATATTGTACATATAAAAAGGAAACACGCAAAAAATATTATTTCAACAGCGAAATTGCTTAAGTTAAATGTCATTTTTTTAGTAATAAAAAAAGGTAAAATCTCCGCAGTAAAAGGATATTTGTCACAAGAGAAGAGAAGAGCTTGCCGAAAAGCATTTCCCTTTGGGTGCGTGGTTACGCCACCCTTGCCCTAAGGTATCACATAGATTACTATGTGGGGTCAAGAAAGGGGGCACGAGGAAATATTACCCAAAAAAATGCCATCTAGCCAATTATTTCATCACCACCACACTTGTAGACGGGTGCTTATATATTTTTTAACCCAGATATTGGATGAGGGAGCGATTGGGTAAATTGCAACCTTCGGGTTGGGCATTCTGGCAGGACTTTCACCTTTATGACATACTTCTGATCCCTGGTGGTGGTGGGGCCCCCAGAAGTTTTCTTGTTGTTGTTCTGATTGGCTTTTATTTATTATTATTCCTTTCTGGCCTTTAACCACAGACTGCCTTGAAAGGATGAGATCACGAAGAAAAAAAAATTACCAAAAGGAATTTTTTGGCGCCTTACATTTTTCTCTTTCGTCTTACAAGATGAGCTGGTTCGAAAGTAATCACGTATCACGAAAAGATATGTCCGGTCCAGTATCATTTCTCTTAAGACATAAATCTTGCACGCTTAACCTCTTTACTCCTTAAGCCATGCTGTTGGTGCGGAGTAAATTTTAGATAAAGTTTTATTTATTAAATTGATTACCTTTCTTAGATATTAGGTAAAATGAATTTTGTAATGGAGAATAAGGTATTTCACTTTTATCTGGTCACGGTATTGCAAAATTTCTTTTAAAAGAGAAATCTAGATGAACAAAATCAATATTTATACATTGATTTTTTTTGTATTTTATTTTAAATCTGAGGAATATATAATAAATTTTTATATTGTTTTTGTAAATTTTCTTATTATTATGATTCCATTTTAGAGAGGCATAGGACAAACTGTTTCCATTTGAAGTAAATACTAATTAACATGAGTGACAGCTCTTTTTATCATTTTTATAGTTAAATTTTTTATCGCTGCCTTATAGTCAATAATTATTTGCTGTTATGTCATATTAATTATTCCTATTAAAAGATTTGTACCACATTTTGTTATTTGTTTTGTCATACTATTACGAGTAAATAAAGGTACCAACAGTTCTTCATAAAATATAAAAATATTAGTTTGGGAAAAATAAACCCCATTTTTTCTTAATATGTTTTTACAAAAGTTATTAGTTAAAAATTATTATATCAATAATGTCAATGAATAAGGCAGTAACAATTTACGTATAAAAATAACACATATAATATATTATATTTTTCAGGAGTATACAAATACTTTGCCACTTTATTATTTTTAAAATAATTGTAACATTGGAAGAACTTATTTTGAGAATTCATGTGAAGTCTTAGCATTGGTTTATGATAAAGTTCATTACACGTATGCAAATATTATGACTAGGCCACGAGGGCTTAGTTTAAAAAGGCATTTTTGTCGTTCTGGAAGATATAGTGAGCTCTATATTCATCCCTAAAGAACGTTCCTCTTTTCCATTAATGACCACATATATGTGTCATCGTAATATATGCATTGTCATCGTAATGTCTTCTAAATAATTTAATATCTCTTTTTCTTAGCAGACAAATCTAGATAATATTTGTTTGGTCCTTGTTTCTAAATTATGACTATTCGTTTCTTCAATCTATTGTGGAGCATTCAAGTTCTGTTAAATATAGGATTGTCAAATTTAATAGAAGTTAGTGACACAAGAAATAGAACAAAAGATTCATTGAATTAATAGGCAAAATGATATTATAGAGCAGAGAGTTACCTAACTCTTAAAAAAAACCAATTAATAAGAGAAAGAAAAATACCTAAAATTTCAAAGGTTGGAATTATCATATAAGAAGTATCAAAACACATTTCTCATTTATACAGTTAAATTATATCGTAAACCAACATTTTGTTACTGACTTAACACTGTTAATTAAACTGAAATGATAATTTAAAGTACAGAGCGCACATTGTACTATAAGGATATTAAAATACATTTTTGATGGAGAATTTCGTTGATTTTAATCTTTAATGTTGTTACTGCAGTTATGCTTTAAGATTTTAATTAAGAGCTTAATAGTTTTAATCTGTGAAAATGTCTCAAAAAGTCTTAGGTTTGAAAATACTTTTAAAGAATTTATGAGTTTCACGGAATAAAATTTCTTATGCTTCTATTTCTAATCTTTTTGTAATCAGAAAGTTTAAAGAATGTAATTACAAAATTTCATTAATTTTAAAGATGAGAATCAGATGTGGGAAAACTGAAGTATTAATGCAGTAATAAATTTGTATGAAGTTTTTATAATCGATACCAATATATTTAACAATTTTCTATTTATTTATATTTTCAAATTTTATTATAAATCCGAAAATTGTACGGAAATTGCAAACTTTTTTTATTTTGAAAGGTTAATAACAAATTATTTTTCAGAGCAATTTTTGCATAAGAAAATGTGATCTTTTTAAATCGATTTCAATAAGGAATTAAAAATTGCAGTCATTTTGGATAAAATAAATACTAGATAGATTATCACTTATTCTAATTAAAAATTACGTGCTAAATTTACTCTTTTCCTAAGAAGTTTTATATAAACAATTTGTTAGTCAAATATATGTTTTTAATATTACCTAAAGGAATAATTTTATTTTATTATTCAAAAATGTAGAATTAATGCCATAAATATTTCATTGAGGCACATAAAATTTACATCAATATTTAAATAAAAAGCATGACTACAAAGAAATCTTAGAAATTTTTTTTATGGTTTCGGAAAAAACATTACTTATAAGGAAAGTATTCCCTGATGTTGAAACCAAAGTATATTTTACAAAATCAGGACAAAGCCATTAAATACTTCTGTTTCAGTAGTAAAGAAGATAATAAAACAAGATTTCCTGTATTAATACAAGTTAAAAATTATAATATTCCCCTCTACTTTGGCGAAACTTAAGACATTTTGTAGAATTTCTGTAAACAAATTATTTGTATGAAGATACATGGAAGTACATTTTTTGCTTTTGATGAAACAAGTGTTTGCCAATATGATTATAGAAAGTTAAAATTTATTTTCTGTAACAAAAGTAAAGGAAAAAAGTATCAAAACTTGACTCCATGAAGCAGTTACAGTATATAGCAGTTAACATAGTATAAATCAGTGACAATTCAGGAATATTACAATCAAATAGTAGAACCTTGTATCAATTGAAAAGCTTTTTTTAAGGCTCTATAATTATTACAAGATTCTCTATCAATAATAAAAAATAAAATCAGATGAAAGAAGGACTATAAAAATAAAAAAGCATATTATTTGAAAAATAGTTTACCTTTGGTATTTGTTGAAGATTCCATTTCAATATATTCCAATGATTCTTTTAGTGAATCAATAAGCAAGTAAGAAGTAAATTGAAATATATAAGTAATGATAACCACTTATAGTTAAAAACTCAAACTGTATTTTATCAAAAAAAAAAAAAAAGGAAATTAATACAAATATAAAATAATGCATCTTTCTAGTATATTCAAAATTTGTTATTAATGTAAATATTTTTGATGACATTACTTATAACCTATTGCGACTTTGGTCTGTTGAAAAAACTACTCGTTTTAACGGCAAACCAATCTCAGTTGATAGAGACATTAAAAAATAATGATTGCAAATTGAAAAGCAATGATTTTGCAAATTTCACAGAAACATTTTACCACAAAATTTGCTATACAGGTGTACAAGTCAGAAAAATAATATCAGCCGAATATTAAAAAATTTAATTTTTAAATTATTTCAAATCTTAAGAACTGTGCTTTAAAATTGTTATAAAATTACGTTACTCACTTCACTTAATTCTGAATTTCAATTACGTTTTATAAATATAGAATTTTTTGAATGTTTCTTTTTTAATTAACTTTTATGAGGATTTTTAATTAACTTAATTAAGTAAAAATAAACGTAGCTTTTTATAAAATGGATCTCTGATGTCATATTTTTATTTTGAAAGCTATTTTTCATTTCTCAATGGAAGCCAAGTGTACATTTTCTCAATTTTTTTTTTCATTTTATAAACTATAAATTATGAAAATTATAAATTATGAAAATAAATTATTTTGCTTTGAATGAAATAAAAATCATTCTGTTATGTTGAATAGAATTTTTAGGATAAAAAATATATATTTAAGAATAATGATAATTTCATGCTTAGTTGATGTTAATATTTTTCAACAATATGAATTTTTAAACATTCATGAATTCAAATGTTATAATTCAAACTAAAATTTTATGTATACTAAGCTTTTCAATTTAACACTCAAGACTTATTAAAATAAGGCTTTTAGAAAGAGCATTGGTTTATAAAAGTAAGAAAATAAAAATTTCTTTATGGATTGATAAAAAATAAGGATAAAAAAATAGGAAAATAATTTTTCCATGGATTTTTTTAACATTATGATTGCAAAAATTATGACAGATGATAAATATCTTTAAGTAATGTTGGAAACCATTAAGTACATTAATGTATTACGAATTTTAAATTTTTAAAAATGGAATTGACATATTTTATAATCATATTTCATTCAAAAATTGAATACGGTAACTTTTCATAATATTAAAAGAATATTTTAAATATATATTAAAGAAAGAAAAAATATTCTGTCCTTGCACCCTAACAATTTTTTATTCAACTTGAATATCCAATTAAAATTATGCAGAACACTGTTATCTGAAAAGATTCAAAACTGACTATTTTATGAAATCGATTTATTATATTGTAGTCCTGATTTTCCATGTAATCCAATAAACTATTTGTACTATACAATATAAAATGGATATTTAAATTTTAAAAAGAAATCTTCTAGTCTAAAAATGAACCGATAAATATTCTGAAGTTAGTGATTTTATTTTTTAATGCTTAAGGAATTTCCATATAGTTATTTTAATTTTGAATTTTTTATTTTATTTTATACTTTAAATGTACAAAATTCATTCTTTTTAATCTCTTCATTTTGTCATTCTATTTTTTTAATTACAATTTCAGTTTAAATGCTTTAAATTTTCTCAATAATTTTCAAAACATACAACATAAAATACATTCCAAATTCAGTGAAAAAAATTTATTTATCCTCTTCTAAAAAAATAATTTGAAATTTTTTTTTATACTTATAAAATTTTATCAAATATTTTTGCTTATAAATAATAGCTATTTTAATTTAAAAAGAATGGGATTTAAAGAAACTAAGAAATTTTAAGAAGAAAATTGGATTCACAGTTAAATGATAAAGTGGTTTGTATTATCATAAAACTATATGTATACTATCATAAAACTATTTTAATACAAATAATTGTTTCAGTATTGTAACAATGTATTAACACACATGCACAGTATGTAATATACTTACTTGCATGTAATTCATTCACATTCATGTAATAATTTAGGATTTATAATAGAAATGGAATAAGCTATTGATGAAATATATATAAAACATTTGTGCACACATTTTTAGAAAGAAATTAGAAGTAAAAATTAAATTTTAAAATTAATTATTATGAATTTATACAAAATTAAAAAATAGATTAGTTTGAAACATAAATGTTTCAGTAATTTTTCGCATTAGTAATGAGTTTATAGTTTATTCTGGATTAATAATTCACGCAAAAATTAATCAGTGTAAACGTTATTATTCCTCAAGCTGTTTTGAAAAACTCTACGTTGAATTTCAGAAAAAGCCATACATCCGAGAAAAATGATGTAATTTAACTAAGCATTAACTCTGTTCAATCTCAGCTTTTTTTACCAATATTATTTAAGCTAATTGATGACATTTCAATCATTTTAATATATTGCAAGATTTGAAATCTACAAAACTCATAAGCACATTTTTAAGCAATTAGGAACTCAAAAACGTAACATTTATCTTCTATTATTAATAGATTCAACGAGTGACTATTTTCTTGCCTTAAAGTTTCGACAACAAAGAATGTAGTATAATGTTTTAGCCAAGTTCAACATTCTCTATATTCTTATTTAGAAAAGCTCTATATTTATCTTCAAATATTATCGGTTTACTTGGGCGGTTAAATTTAATTTAGATGAAATCGACATTATCGACACTTTTATAAGATCGTAGGATAGAAATCCGAAAGGGTAAATTTATACATTAAATATAGTTCTGACTGGTATATCTCAATTTGAAAATAGAAAGATTAGAACTGAATTATTTGTAAAACTAAATAATTTTTCTGGTACCAAGTTTTAAAAATCTTCCTTCAATCTTCAGAAATGTTATTGATATTATTTTGTAAGAAAACGGTGTAGATAATACGTAACCTATTCACAAAATTTAGTCCTGTACTGTGCCCTGCAATGGATCGTATTAATCCTTATGAATGTTGAAGGAGGATTTATAACTGCATTGTTTCAGGATCATGATGTAATGAAATTTCTTCTTTGAATATTGAAATGCAATAGATTATTGATAATCATTTTCAATTTACTATTCAAATTTCGAACTCTGGTAAAATACCAATGAAAATTAATGGGTATTTCTACGGATAGAGAAGCAGCTAAAGAAATTAAAAAGTTGCTTTTTAATCCAAGCAACCAAGCTATGTTCTAACATAATATGGTATTATCCTATAACATGTTTGTTTCTTTTTCTATAGTTCTTTATAAGCATGCATATTGGTACTAGTGTTATTAATGACTTATATATTAATACATAACTTGTATTAATATATAAGTCACTTATATCATTGTTTTGCATCGAAATTAATTCATTTCTCTAACTAGTTGTAAAACATTAATGTAAAATACGAATACATTTTAGTATATTAGATATTTTAGCGTACATAATTCTTATACAATGTTTTCTCCCATGAAAGATTGATGAATAGCAAAACCGGTGTCATAAAAACATAAATTCATTGTTAGCGTTTTCTCTCGTATTTTGTGCTGCATTAAGATAACAACAATAAAAAAATTACGGAAGTTGGCAGTTTGAAAGAAACTCATTTCTTATTGGCCAAAGTGAAAAATAAAAGGCACAAAATCCACCAACAATTGAAAAAACGTATAAATAATATCAAAAATATGATAATTTCATAGTTAATATATATACATATATAACAAATATGATAAAAGAATGAACGTTGCTTAAGAATTAATATTCATTTTGAAATAGTAATACTTTACCATTAAGAAATAGTTAAGTATACTTAACCATTAAGAAACAGTTAAGTATAACTTAAACTATTTCAGTTTGTCTCTAGTTGGCATGTTATTTTTCAAAATTCACTTAGCACCAAAATTCAATATATTTTTCAAAATTCACCAATATTCAACTCATATTTTTTATAGAAACATGTGAAACACATGAAAAGCATTATCTTGTATTTTTAAAATTTATGTAATAAAATTGTCTTTATTTGTTTTTAATTTGCTGTCAAATTAAGTTAAATTTCTTAAATAGAAAAAAAATATAAACATCAATTCATCTTACCCTTTTTATGGAGAATTTTATTTAATTTTAAATATAACTAACATTAAACAAAAAATATTATTTTAAGAAATTTATTACAAAATATCTTTATTTACAAATTTCTAACTGAAAATATAGAATTATGATTTTTTTAAAAATCATTTCAATAAAATTATCAATACAGAAATAAAGTTTTAAATGTTCTTTTCATCTAATTAATACTTATAGAATAATTTCTCTTTCATGTGATTCTTACCAAGATAAATTATATATTTAATTATATCTACATTATAGATTACACATGCTTTAAATAAAAAAGAAGCATGAAAAAATTTACATTGGTAGATTTACTTTATATTAAAATGAAAATGTTTCATTTTTCAGTCCTAAAATCAAATAATAACAAACAAAAAATTTATTACTGTTTTTTTTCCTAATTTCCAAATTTTTATTAGCAGATGTTACTGTATTTATAATTTGTAAAATTTTGTTCATTTTTAATTCATTACTGAACTAAAATATCCAATCAAATTATGTACAATCGCATATAATAAAACACTAAATAAATAAAAAATTGAAGTTTGTTTTTTGCTTGAAAAAAAGATAAGTAAAATTTATAATGTGTTCTATCTACGGTAAATGTCTCTCAATTAATCACTTTCTGTTTGACAGAAACCGGAGTATGGAATCAGCTTTAGAGTTTTTTGAACTCGGAAACTGTTGAAATCTTTAAATCTTAATCTGCTTGTGGGTTGGAGAAAGTGCTTGATTGACAGCATGCTGAACCAATAAACACCTGAATGGAAATACCTTGCTTCAGAGGAAAGAAATAGCTACTGCATGTATTTAGTGTAGTCTGATATGTACAAAAAGTGAAAGTCATATAACGATTCTTTATTGTGTATTGATTATGTTACAAGCTCACAATAGTAAAAGAAAAATGAATTTACTATCTTAAGTAACCGATTATTTGTCATATTGTACTGATGTTTGAATAATTTTATACTTTTTTAAGCACATTTTATTTTATATTATTTTATTATGCCCAAAAAATATATATCTTATTAACAAAATATTGTACTATATAAACTGAGGAATGTCAATTTCTAAAATTGAATTACTTATTATACATAAACGTGAAATCTAGATATATTGAAAACAATAAATATTATAAATGATTGAACTCATAACGATACATATTTCTGACATAAGAATATAAATTCTTGCAAATATTGGTAAATTTCAACACATTTTTTTCAATATTCTTTTCCTTACTCCTGCTCTCAATCAGTTGATAAATAATATGTAATACTTCAGATTATACGACATAAATTTAGCAGAAATAAAAATTACAGTTTTTATTTACATTAGAATAGCATAAAAGTAAAAGATATTTCAACAATTACCATTTTTCATTCATAATAGTAATTTTTCTTTGGAGTAATAGTAACTGTATAACATTCTTATTAAATGTTAAAATTGTTATAATACATATGAAAATTGACCTAATAATTTATAAACTTACATTTTCTAAATTATCCATCAGAAAATCCACTGGTTCCACTATAAGTAAAAAAATTTGGCATAATCATAATATTTACGTAGATAAACACCGTTAAAAATTCAAACATACATTTTATTGATCAGTGACAACGAGAGCAATATTAAGTTCTTTATTTATACCAAAACATAGTATGGTACTTGATGGAATTCAGATTCTGTAATGTCACTGTTGATCTTCGATGATAACTCTGCTATAAATGTTGAGACTAATTAACTAATTTGATATTATTATGAAACTTCTGAAAGTGAATTTCCAATGTCTCAAAATGCTTTGTTGAAACATAGTGGGCTAAATTAAAGATGGTAAATAATAAAATATCAAGAAAGCATAGAATGATACGGCCAACTATTATATTATTAAAAATAGAATCTAGTTATCTTGATGTTATAGATATTATTGCTATCTAAAGAATGATGCTGTAAGCATTTTGGCAAGCCGTCAGTATATCTTACAACACAGTTATTTGGAATCACTATTAAAGAACTAACACAAGTAAATAGTTCTGAATTGATGGTGAAAATAATGAAGCTCTTATTTCAATAGATATTCTAAATTACATTATTGAAATTAGTAACAGAAATGAAAACCTCTATAATATTTTAAATGATTTTTTGTTAATGTTAATCTATTTACACTATTTATCTATTTACACCTTACACTATTTTTAAAAAGCTTAAGTGTTTCTATGAAAAATTAATTTTATTAAAATTTTTTTGTAAAACAACATTTTTTAAATCAATTTAATCACATTTGAATGTTTCTTTATGTATACAAACAATGTGCCAGATGGAAATTATAATTCAGTATAATAAAAGGGTTAAATAGTATAGAAAGTTATGAAAAAATTCCTTTTATTTTCTGCATCAATATAACTCTGATTTCAATAGTTATAAAAACTATAATAAATGCAAATATATTTAATACTTAGATTGAATTAAAATTATTTTTCCTCATTTTTCTTGATTATGATATCAGTACCTCAGTTTTCTTTTTTAGTAAGAAAAAAAATTGATTCTCTAAATGTAACACTTTATACATTATAACAGGAGCAATATGAAACACTTCTGCAAAATAAAAGTGAACTAAAAATATATAAATATTACTATTAGCGAACATAATGTTTTAATATATAATTATTTCAAGCACACAATTTTATAGCGCCTTAAGAGAGCTTTAGGTTTTTGATTATTTAAGAGGATAAAATGGTTTTATAAATAATAAGTGAATAAGACAAAATAGATAATAAACGCATTAAAAGAGCATGCACGATATGACAAAATTTTTCAGCCTTATTTGCATAACGTAAATATTAATATATTTTCCCTTGATCTAACAATAATCTAGAGCCTATATATTAAATGTTTCAAAAGAAGTTTTTACCTATTTAATTTTTTCAGAATCATTATATAGTTATAACAGGCATAACTACTTGATTGATCGATAAAAAATCTTAAAAATAATTAACGTCTTAAAAATGATTTTTCTTTTTCAATGCACTAATAAATAAAAATTTAATAAGTGTTTTTATTTGATGTTAAAGAATTTTACAGAGAATATAATTTCTTACGTGTTTTAGTATTCGATTGTGTTTCCTTTTGTAATTATATCATGTATAGAAGTTTATCAATTTTTTTTAAAAATATTTGTCATTTTTAATTACTTTTATTATATTTTACAAACCACTTTTAAATAAATCATTGGTTGCCTTAAAAAATAAAGAGTCTCATTACTCTTTAAAATTTAATGTCATTTTCACTTGTCAATTCATTCTTTAAAATTAAATTTATGAAAGTACAAATTACGAGTTTCACAAAGACCTAAAATAGGTCGGAAAAAATTCAACTATTCATTAGTAAAAGGTATTTTATAACAATATTATAAAGGCATACAATAATGCAAAAAGGAATGAGAATTTTATATATCAGATATTGATGCTCTTTTTATTGAGGGGTGAAATATCATTGATTATAGCTTAAAGAAGGTTGGTAAAAAATGTTGAAATTGAACAGAATATGAATGGAGTCAATCGACGCTATCTTAAAAGTCAAAATCACATTTGGAGTGAAACAACTAACATGCATTTGGGAAAACAAGGCATGAGGAACCATTTGTATGAAAAAATATTTTACTAAATATTAAAATTTGTTGCCTGACAGGAATAAGTATCATTGGCTATAATATAAAATTTATATGTGTCTGCCAGTAAAGCAATTAGACATGCAAAGATATTCAAACTAAATAATTAGACTCTACATCTTATTTTATCAAGCAGCTTTTATGAATACACTCATATTTTTGAGCAATGAAAAGAAAAAGTTTGTTAATGTTTTTCAGATAAATCTTGAAAGAATAAAACAATTCATATAGGGAAGAGTATGCTCATATGATATGAACGCAATTGATTATATCTAGAACGTGTGTTCCTAATATACTAAAATAGCTTAATGATGTTATATTAAAAGCATGCCTGCAGTTGCTGACTATGAATACGAGTCAACAATTACAGAATGCATTAATTGAAAAATGAAACTAAGTATTCCGACTGCTTCTCTATGGGCTCACAGTAGCAAAGTGTTAGTGTTGTAAAAATCAGTATTTAAATTTCCTGTTTCAGCTCCAGCCTAATTGGAGATGTTAATATTTGCTTTTTGCATTTATCCTTAAACGTTTTTCACTATACATGGAAATTCTTCCTGAAACTTTAAACAATATTTTTCGGCAAAGCGAAATTCGGTGGTTAACTACCGATAAATAGTTGTTATAAATAGTTATAATAGTTGTCTTTAGTCCCATTACTTCTTTGGAAAACTATATGCAGAAATTTTAACAATTGTAGAAGAGACCATAGAGTCCTGGTAAAGTCAGTTTGATATCTTAAGAGAACAAAATTTTTTAATTTTATATATGTGTAATTTATGCATTACAATTTGTTACTATCTTTTTAATTTATATATCGAAGTTTTAAACAACTATAGAACTTTTTGTATCTCATTTTCTATTGTGTTTATTAATTGATGAATATTTTTATAAACATTAAAAATTTTATTAAACAGAGAGCAATTGTTTTTTTTTTCTTTTACTTCTCTAACATGTTAAAGTTAGGAACGACGTTTAAAATTAAAAACTAACTAATAAGAAAATATTTGCAGTTCAGAGGTAAAAAAGAAACATCAGAAATAAAAACAATTTTCAATTTATTTTCTGAATTATAAGTTTGAAAGTTTTATATGTATTTATTAAAGTTGAAGACATACACAACACCAAATACTTTGACACCTTATAAAATTGTTTTTAAAATAAAAATATTCGTATTTTTTAAATACTATCATTTATTTCAATAACAAAACACTTTAACAGAGATTCCGTGAAACATTATTAGTTAAACTTAAAAAAGATAAGCCATTGAAAAACATAACATTTTAAAATAGTAACGAACTTGAAAATTCAAAGTAAATAATCTCAAACGCAGATTAATAAAACATGAATGTCAACAATTAAATAAATAGAACAAACGGAAATAAAATTGATATCTTCATTTAAAATAGAAACATTTTTAAAACGTCCAATAAACCGAAGTGTCTCGTATGCAAATGAGTTAGTGGCATATCAGTTTCACCGACTCCTTAATCTCGCCTCCAGTGATTTCGTCACGATGTGACCTTAGTACAATCTACTATTTCATTTTTAGCCAGGGGTTGTTTTCCTCTTAGAATTAAAACTCATAAATTGCACCGAATTAAAATTTACCGATAAAAAATATTCTAAACAAGTCATTTAAGTTATAAATAGAACGTTTTCATCAACGATAAATTTGTAAACATTGTCAGAAAGATTATGTAACATATTTTACTCTATTATGGATATTTTTAAACACCACATTTCAAAGAAGAATACACAGACAAGCACGCTTTCACAAACACACACATTTATGTTGGTAAAAAATATATCTTCTTTATATAAATGTATTTTATAAGATATTGTGTAAGAAACAGTAAACACTCTGCATAGTATAAAAAGCAAAAGTTTCTATTTTTTTTTTTTTACTTGTCTTTGCACATGTTCTAGAGTATTTTGTGTGACATAATGAATGTCTATGTTGTAGTCAAATTTGACACAGAGACATCCTAGAAATGCTGGTTGGTTAAATAACTAGATTGCATATAAATTAATTTGTGATTTATAGTACTTAATTTTTCTTTTTAAGGCTTCTTTAGTTTGGAAAAAATTATAAATTAATTGGGTTCTAATATTTTTCAATGAAGCTTTACCAGGTGTTTGTCTGCAAATATGAGCTGCAAAGCATAACTGACCACCTAGTAAAATGGAAGTAAACATAAAAAAATTCGGTACACACGCATTGTATAGTTTTTCTTTGATAAAGGCAAAACTCCAAGCCAGACGTCTAAAATTGTGGATGGTGTATACGGTCTTATTACTGTAACAGTCAATTACGTACTATTTTGCTTTCGTAGGTTTCGTTCAGGATTTTGATGTTAACGATACACCTCTTGCAGGTAGACCAATTATTGAAATTGTTGATAAAAATACCAAAATTAATCGAGAGAATTTGAGCAGTTATCAGTAGACCCTTAAATTAATGATCAACCAGAAAATTTTGTTAAGCCATTTACACGAAACAAATCCAAAACAGTAAACGAAATTTCAAAGCTTATGTAAAAATAACGATGTTATTTCCCCCAAAACTAATAATTTCCTCTTAATTGACTTTTATTTCAACTAAACCAAACACTTATCACGAATTATCTATACATAAAAAATTATTTTATAAAGTCTCTATATTTGCTTTAGTTAAAAACTAGAATAAGTATTTGGTGTGTGTATGTGATACAGGAAGAGAGAGAGACTGTAAGGAAACAAAATAACATCAAAGTTAGCATGACGCAAATTAAATGCTATAAATTTTTTACAGCACACCAAAGAACTTTAAACTATATTTGTCTAATAATAAATGTATATTTTTAATTA
>JAPDSC010139806.1:845-25540 GCA_026290005.1 Latrodectus geometricus
ATATATATATATATTTACATTTGAAATTGTAAAATTAAAGCATTGAGCTGATGTTTACCATTTTAATGGTCTGTTTCATAAGTTTATTGGTTAGCTACACAGAATATTTAACTGCGTTATGAAGTACAAGAATAGAAGTATGTATTGTTCTCTCATTTCATACAATTGTAAATATATTAAATTGAATTATTATAATCTTTGCTGTTATTTGAGTAAGTGAAGTACACTTCACTCATATTTCAAGGTGCAAAGTAAACTTTGAAAAGTTAATGTAACTAAATAAATTCAAATATTTTTCAAATAGAACTAAAAATGAAATGCTACACTTTTACTTTTCCAAAATATGAGATGTATTAAAAAATAACTGAAATGAAACTAAAATGTATGAAAATATTAATGAAGAAATTAGTAAAATGTTAATGCTGCTATTATCTGCTTAAATGTAGCTCAGACCTCTCTATCTAAGCTACAACATCATTTTAGAGGAAATCACTAATGGTTTCTTTGGTACACAGCCAACATATGTTCATTGTAGTTAGTGCCTTTGTTTCCTCTTCTCTCTTGCAATTCATCAATATTTTCCTAATTTGGATTCAATGACTCCTTTTGTTTCAAGCACTTGATCCTTAATGATGTCTTGTTTAGATTTCATATTATTTAAACAATAATATTAATATAATTTTTTTAACTCATTCATTTCTTACATAGAATACACGATCAAAAGTTTCCTTTTCATTCCCTTATGGTGTTCATTCATAAACCAAACCTATGTATGACTGTATGCAAATGCTTTTAAAGTCCTGTGTGCATACTCTTTTCTTACATGAGAATAAAAATAACATTTTACATGAGAATAAGGAAAATAATAATAAAATTAGGATATAAAATAAAAATAACAACAAAAGTTTGTTTTTTTGCTGTTATTTTTATTTTATAGCTAAGTTCACTATTATAAATGAATAATGGCTCTGTACCCATTTAATATACTGTTAAAGAATTATATAATTTATTTATTATATTTTAATTAAATTATATATCTTTAATCTATCTGTATGCATATATGTGTATGCAGAATGAAGTAAATAATAAAAAATAGGATAAATAATTATGCGTTAAATGTTAATGGCCTAATAGGAAATTAAAAATATCTGCACCGACATTTCGATAGAGAGATTCAATAATTTGAATGTATTAAGTATTTATGTACTTTAATATGGAAATTAAGGGTATTAATGCTAATCACTTACCATAAAGTAGAAAAATCAATGGTATGATATCAACATTGTTTTCTCATGTACATTTCACAATAAGTATATTTTAAAGCTTAATTTAAAAAACATAAAAAAATCAGACACAATTTTTATAAATAAGTATAAATAAACTTTTAAAATATTACTTTGAAAGTTTATTTATACTTATTTATAAAAATTTCGTCTGATTTTTTTTTATTAACATTACAAAATATTACTTTGTGAAAAGAATTATTTTTGAACGGTAAAAAACAATATTAGTACTTACAAAGTCCAATGTACAATTTTCATTGTTAATTTAGCAGTTACTCTGTTCTTATACATATATCTTCATACTTATTTAATAATAATTTACAAAACGAAAGAAATTTTGTCAAGGAAGTATAAAAATTAATACGTTTTCTACTTATATACAAATATAAACTTCGGAATACTTTTAAAAGTTGCTACATTTTCTTTCAGAAAATTAATAAAAAAATATGAAATATAATTATTTACTAAAAATACTTTACATATAAACTTTAACAAAGACAGCATAAATAGAAAAATGACCGATAACAAAAAAAGTTGAAAACGGAAGTTTCCTATTTATGTAAATTTTTTCCATTTTCGTTTCCACAAACAGTATTTACATTACACTTAAGTACACACTTTACACCGTAACAAATAGAAATATATAAAAACAATACTTTTTTTCTGATTAGTGAAGAAAATTTAAATATTTTATATGAAATTCCTTCATTCATATATTTTGATAATGATCTTTTTAAAACAAAATAAACATACACGTAAATATTTGGATTTCTTAAAATTTGAAAAGTATTTGCAATTAGAAACTAATCATAAAATTAAAAACGCAATTTATTTCAGTTAATATTCAAAATATTCAAATATATTAAATATATTCCAGTAGATGAAGGTTTGTGTTTTTAAAAAAGGTTTTCCCAGATAGTATATTTGTAAATTTGTGTAACGTAATAAGTGTTTACCTTAATTCTTACATCATGTGAATAGATTAAAAGCATAAAACGGCTATACAAAAGATTTTTTAATCTGTTCTAGTGAAGAATATATGCGCATGTCCAGAAAAGAACTTTATAAAATGCATGAATATTTTTACAACTTAAATAGGACTGTATAAATGAAGAGGCATTATCTGAAAAGGATTTTTCTAAGATAAGAGGAGCATTTATTGTGTCACAGCTATTAATATAGTTGAAACTTTCTCTCTCAAAGATCCTAAATAATGATATCACTACGTGGCAAACAATGCAGAAATGGTTTGTGGCATATTGTTCTATTGGAAGTCCGAAAATTTCCAAATTATCATGAATGTGGTGTTCAGAAAGTATGTATGAATTTATTAACAAATGCGTTTTTTTATTTTTGAAATATCCTAATGATTTGTGCTACATTTATCGCAGTACTTAGATAGCAAAGAAGGGATACATTAAAGGACTTGCGACCATTTCATACAACTTATTTTACTAAAGTTAGAACAAAAAAATAAACGAATAAAAAATGTGTAAAATAATAGCTGATAAAGCTATATACTTTTCATCACTTTAGTTTTATTAAGTATTTAAAAATTCTACTTTTTATTTAGGAATTCTTACTCTATTCATAATAAATTCTCAAAATAAGGAGCAATGATTGAATGAAATTTTTTTGAATCAATATATAAATGACAGGGAAAGAAAGGTTGAAAAAAAACCATAATGAACTCCCAAATTATAGTAAATCACCAAAATTAGAGTAAAATAAAATTTAATATCAACAGAAGGCACAAAATAAAACTTTCTTGAATTATTTTCTTTTAAATCACTGATTACCTCACTTTGAATCACTGATTTCTGTAAAACCATTATATGAATAAAATATTTATGAAATTCTTTCTGAGAAACATTAAGATGATATATTGAATAGTGATTAAATAGAATAAAAATCACAAAATCCTTACTTTTTCTCCATGAACTTCATCTAGCAATAGTCTTGACAAGTGAAGTCTAAGAATCAAAGTTATTTTCTTTGAGAATGATTTATGTTAGAGACAAATTTCTTATAGATAAACAATTAACGTCTCTTAACAGAAAATTGATCTATTTTATTGGGCTAAAGTATTTGAAAAGCTCTTAATGCGCTGACAAAATCTTCCCAACAACTCTTAATAGATGACGTGGACATTCAAAATGCCTCCAAAATATTCAAGAGTCATTTGTCTCAATGGACAGGGAAATCAGGAAAGTGTTTCAAGAAAAATATTCTCCTCAGCGTCTAACGAAGAAAATTGCATTTTCAGAGTCAATAAGAAAGCAGAAAAGGATGTTAGAAAACAGATCAATAAGAAAAGAAAGTTTACAAACTCTTCCATCGACCGTGAATCTTGTTATCAACCTAAGGCAGTTTCTTGTTACCATGTAATCACATTTTGTTCTTCCGTCACGGCTTCTCTTTTATAAAAAAACACGATGCCTCAATTTTTTGTAGTATATCGCATAGACACAAGAACAATGAGAAATAACGGACTCAATGAATTGGAAACGTAAATAGAATATAAATAGAACAAAACCGTTTCAGAACTTCCAATTCTTTCAAAATCAAAGCGGGGGAAATTAAGCTGTACAAGCTCAACACTTCATGAATAATGAATATGGTTAGAGGCTCAACACTTCATGAATATGGTTAGATAAAAACTTCTAATGGACTTACGTAATTTATGGAAAACTCAGAACAAAGTTGAATGAAGTATATTAAACATGTTTCAATTTGATTTCATTCTTGGATACCACTAAAAAAGAAACAACAAATTTACAAACATACTACTTTCACCCTTCTACGGTAATTTTGCTATGTTTATTTAAACGAAATATTTGTTTTTCAATAAAATATCAATATTATTCTCAATGCATACCATTTATTGTAATTCTAATAACTAAAATTTTTATGCAAACGTTTGAATAGGAATTTTTTATATTTCATAAGTCGTGTTTGTTTTAATCTGCTTCATGATTCACATAAAATGAAACTGCTTAGAAAACAATTCTTTTTTTATAATCTCTTAGAATTAAGAGGAGCATAATAAAAATAAATGCTTAAGATAAACTAAGTCAAAATTCTTTAAATTGGAAACTTGAGCCAACAAAAATTTAAATTAATCTCATATAAATTCATATCATTGTAAATTTGATGAATACTATAAATTAGATTTGTATTAAGTGTGCACATATTATTGTAAATCAGTTAAAAATCTAAATAAGTGCTCCATTACAGAACACATGTCAGTCTATATAAGAAAAATTAACAAATTAAATTCGGAACCCTTCATGTGAATAGTATTAAGCACATTTTCTGTTTTCACAATATTTATTGCAATTCAATAGAAATAAAAAAAAAGCTTAATAAGAGAAAGATATTTGTTACTCATAAAATATCGCAATACAGAATATGATCCATTTATTAATACAGTTGAGATAGAAAAACAAATGAATTTATTTCTGAAATGTAATCACATAAAGTATTTAGAAACATCGAATATCTACAAATACCTTATAAAAAAGCAAGTATTATCTAGAGAAAGAGAATTAATTAATAAAAGCTTCTACATAAATGCGCACATTTATCTGCCAGCTAAAAGCATTTCAATCAGAATCCTTCCTATTTGTGAAAGACAATCCTTTCAGGAGTAGAATAAATGTGAGACAGAAAAACGTTCGATCCCTCCCACAAACATGTGTATACCATGCTGAAACCGCTCCTAAATAAGTTCAGCGATTTTGCCTGAGGAAATAAAATGCCGTAACTCTCAACCAAAAAGTTTCACGAACCATATAACCGTAACGAAACGTTTCTTTTGGCCGACTTATGGCCCAATGAAGGGCCATTCCTTTCAAAGGAGGAGCAAGAAGAATTTACGAGTCCTCACGTCGCCTTTCGCGCTATTCCCTAGAGAGTCTGCTTCTCAGCTTCTGGACGCTGCTAACTTGTCAGCCTATGAGCTGAGT
Organism: Latrodectus geometricus; assembly: GCA_026290005.1. NCBI lineage: Eukaryota > Metazoa > Arthropoda > Arachnida > Araneae > Theridiidae > Latrodectus > Latrodectus geometricus. Next base: position 6,097 of record JAPDSC010139806.1, read on the forward strand.
CAGCAATTGTTGGGAAAGAAATACATTTCCTCTGTGTTAAAAATCCCCCCGACACGCCATCGCTTACTCTTTTTACCTGGGATCAATTTTTTAAGAGATCTGAGAGACCCTATCATATACCGCTGGGGAGATTACTCTTTTTTAAGAGCTATTAAGGGAAAGGAAAGATTGGTAATTTCGTACTTCGTGAAAAATCAGACATGTCCCTTTAGATAATTTGTTCACTTTTTACCAAGAAAATAAATTCTTCAAATTAAAACAATGCATTTACTTAAAAAAATAAAAAAAAAATTTGTAGGTAAATTTCCGTAACTCTTTACATTTAATTCTAATAGATTTTACATTTAATACTAATGGAATCATTAATACTGAAATTATGCCTATTATTTGAAAAATTAAGACTTTTTTTTATTTTAGCATTATACTAAATAACTAAATTAAAAATGTATTTCAATTAGAAAAACATGTTACATCAGGTAAAATAAAACTATAAAATAGCTACAAAGAATAATTTTGATGCAGTTTATGCATGTTTAAATAACTATTAATATGTGTTATACTTAAAGAAGTAAAATGCCAGCACTTCAATAAATAATTATTGTTGAAGTGCTGGCATTTTATGACTTGGAATATTGATCAGGGAAAATACGAATAAAAGCATATTATGTCCTTGGAAAATGCTAAAGTTAGAATTCTTATTCATTGATAAGATTTGCCTAATAATTTGTTAAAATTAATTAACACATTGAATTAATTTGCAACATTTGTAATGATGATTTCAAAAAAAAAAAAAAAAACATTTGAAAAAATATTTTTCAAAATTATTTGAGTAAATTATTTACAAATTATACACAAAAATGAATCTAATCTTGTGATTAATATCCTGTTTGCATATATACTCATTCAAATTTAGATAATGCATATTTAAAATTATTACAAAATTGTTTTATTATTTATATTAATACATATAAAGTGAGTTTTAAGAGATCAGTAACAAATAAAAAGGCAAAATATGTGTAAATAAATATCCCCTTTCACAAATAAAAGGTATCTATACCACATAAAGATTATAAAGATATATATTTTTGAGGTTACGCATTGAGTAGTCTAAAAATTCAAAGGTGAAGTAAAAGGTTTTAGGCATACGCAATAGATATCGCACCCAGATGACATTTCCCAGATAATCGGTCATATCTACATGCTGCAAGGAAGGAAACCTGGACTTGCATTATCCAATCTGCCTTTACAAAGCAGTGAAATAGTGTTTTCTTATATGCTTCTTGATGTTGGATTGCAATTAAAATTGGATTTCATTTTTTAACAGCAAAGAGGTAGGTTTTCCTAATTGTGCAAAATATAAGCTACTTTGCTTATATATTAACTACAGACATAATTTTCTGAAATTTATATGATAATCAACAAATGCATTAAAAAATGTCCATATTATATGTTTGAACGTGGTTTTGGTAGGACAAGTATAAAATTTTGATCGAAACTACATAAAATTAAACCTTCTCTCCAACTATAGAACACCAAATATGCGCGTTCTAAAAACGATAAATAGTTTCTGTCAATTTGCAAATCATGTTTTTCTAGCATACAAACCACCGCATATGTAAAAACAAAGAGCAGATGTTTGTTTCAATTTCGAGACGATCAACACCCCAGATGGATAATTGAATTTGTTTGTATTTTTACATGGAAATATGTGAAAAATTTGAAGCATGCCATACCATTTTTAGCTTCCCACTGCCAGTCTAAGGGTTTGGAGAGAAATAGAATTTTGAGTCGATAAATTTTTCTAGTGATGCAAAGAGAAAGGCATCTCAAGATAAGTGTAGTGACTATGTATACAGCTCCAAATACTTTGCAGAGAAAAATAAAAACAAACAAAAAATTTTTTTAGCAATTTTTGCAATTTGTCACCGACGTGACAGTCAATTTCCCCGAAGCAAGAAATCAAATTTTATTTCACTCCACCAAGAAAGTCTGCGAAGGAGAAGTGTTAAAATAAAAACGAAAAATAATATGAGTCGAGAACTGGCGAAGAAATAAAATGCTCCCGGACAGATGGATAGATAAACTTCCTCGTCTCGCCAGGCATATTATCCGATTCAAGATACCAGGATGGAGGGGAGCGGAAAAATAATAACACAAGAAAACTGGAAAACAATAATAAAAACTGGATGAGTAAAGAGAAAAGATAGTAGGGGAAACGAATTATTCGTACTTTTTTTTCGAAAACCTTGCAAATATAATAACAAGTCCCCAAGTAAAGCTTCTACAGGTTGAAAAGTTTGAAGAGTGGGGAGCACGTAAGCTTGGTGTTAGAAAATCCCTTGTTTCCTTGTATATCCAATTGATTTTCATTCTCTATAGTTCTTCCAACAATTTTTTTATTCATTTTGTTCATCAGGGAATTGTAACGAAGTCTTTTCTTGTGTTTCTTATACCTTCACATTGTACAAAGAGAAAAAAGTGTATTTCCTCCGATGAAGTATTGCTGAGAGGGCAGTTCGTTTCGATTCTGTGTTCCTTTGAAATTGTGGTTGATTGTGTATCTATTCAACTGACGTCAGAATGTTTTTTTCGTTAATTATTCTACGCATTCCATATTGCTCTGTGTTTTTAATGAAAATTTCTATTTATCGCTTATCCAAGAAAGAATACCACTTTTGAGCGTTTGTAATTTAAATATTATTTTAATTCTAATTGAATTATTATCCTTATATGTTTTAAATGTTGTTTTTATTTGAAATTTCTTTCACGCATAATTTTTGTGGTGAAATATTTTTATTGCTAACTAATTTTTAGATATTTTGTTTTTAAAGTTATTACAACTTATAACAAATGGAATTTGAAACATATAATTTATCATTACGATTTTAATCTAAATTTTGTTAACTTTTAAAAATAAATTGCAGAATATAAAAATATTACTGAAAATTATAAAACACGGCTAGACTTTTTCAAAGGTAAATAAAATACTATATTACCAAAATAATATGTTGTTTAACTTGGTAATAAAATATTTTATTGCTAATGTAAATAAAGTTTTAAAATTTACAGTTTTTAAAATTTACAAAGTGTAAGTAAATATATGAAACATTTAGCTTAAACTTTGTTAATTAAAAAAAGCCCAAATCCCTGTTTCATTAATGAGACTTGAACATGTACTATAGCAATTTGCTCAAATGAACTTATACGAATTCACACACAAATGATCTTACGTAATACTGTCGACAGTTTCAATAACATAATTTATTAATGGCATTATAATCACCATAGTTTAACTTTATATATATATGTAAGAATCCCCATTAAAGTTTTAAATTTTTAACTTTCAACATACTATATTTCGCATTTAATTTCATTTTAAAAAATTTTAAAGTATACATTTCTATGCAAATTAATGTTTAAAGTAAGTGAGGTTAGCTAAAAGTATTATTTGAAGTTATTAATTTAGTTAATATTTATTGTGTTAAATATTCGAATTTAACTAATATAGCAATATTTAAAACATATATATTACTAATTCTCAAATATATAATATTGTTAAAAGAGCATATTTTGTCTTCCAAATTTTAACTTTTAAAGTCTGCGGCTTAAGAACTCTAGAAATTATTTTTAATAGTATGCATATCATTGAAAAATATCTGTAAGACTTATTCAACTATGTTTCAAATTTAAACAATATTCTATTCTGATAACTATTTTTAATCAAAACCGCATTGTTTTTTATATTTTTCAATTAACTATTTTCTTTATCTTGAATTAAAAATTCTTACATACAACAAAAAAGTTATAAAATAATTATATTATCCTGAGAGAAATTTGTTGATTATTATAAAATAATTTTGTTGAATATTGTGCATTTGTTACAAGGATGCATATTTGCGCTAATATCAAAACATTTCAGGAAGAAGAATTTTTATCACTCAAATATTTTAATATAATGTATTAAATATTAAAAATATAATAAATGAATCATATGATTCAAAAATTTTAAATGGCTATAATTATGTAGTTATAATTGTATAACAAATGTTTCAATTAAATTGAAGAATAGAAAATTTAGTCCTCAATCTAAGCGGAATATAAGTTAGATAAATTAAATAAGGATATGAATGATAAATAATAATAAATTAATGATAAATGAATAGAAATAAATAAATAGACATTGAAATCTAGAGAACATTTTAATCAGTGATTTGTAAATCAGATCCATAATAGTTGTCACATCCCAGAAAACACCTGATTACTTTGAAATCTTCTGTGATTCAGTATAGCATTAAAATCAGAGCTTCATAAAAGTCACAGAATGATATTTAGAAGACACTGTGCAATCATATTTTATGTTTTATTGATGTTTTTGTTGCACATAGCAAAACAATATTTCCATTAGTGTCCCTTTTCACTTTTTAAAAGATTGTACTTTCAATAAGTTCTCTAATATAAACTTTAATCTTTATGAGGAAGCCCGTGTTATTCTCCCGCTCATTATCAAGTTTGAGATTTGAACATTAGGCTATACTCTGCTTATTGCATATTATTATTCTGAACTGTGCAAGACTTTTTTCTTTTTAGACTACCTATATCACAATAGAGATTGTTTTAAGAATATAGATAATAAATATTACTATGACAAACAGTTTTGTAATTTCTAATTTTTAAAATGTAAGTACTAATACACACAGAATATTTTATAAAATAAATTATAAATTAAACCATAAGTTTCTTGTACGTCATCATTGGTACTTTTTTTATTTTTTATTTATTAGCTTTAATAAATGCGTTGCAGAGAAAAGTGGGAATAGTGTTTTGGAAGAAAATGTGCATATTATTTAAGAAATATTCAAACTGAAAGTCGAAACAATATCTTGAACAGCTGCCAAAGTTTGATGTCTTATTTCTTTTAAAAAATTCAAATATCTTGTTGGTACTTGATGATGAGGGGAAGAATGTTAGGAAGTTACATTTCTTTTCTGGTATTTTGCGCTAAGGTATTTTTTTTATGTTTTGATGGAAAAAAACGTAAAACTATAAACTTGAATGTGAAATAAGTGAAATGACTTACTATTTTTGTCAATACATAAAGTTATAAAATAAAATATGAGAATGTTTGCAAATGTTCCTTTTGTCATAACTTATATTGTCCTTAAAATTCTTCTATTGAATGAGAAATGATATTTTTCTGCATATTACTATATTGTATAATTTTTATATTGACTGTTTAGTTTATTTTTTATCATTCGTTATTTACCTATGCATAAATAATATTTAATTATATAAAACTTTTAATACAATCTTGAATTTTGAATTGCTTTTTTCGAATATTTATAACTAGTGTTCTTATTGATGCAGTTTCAGCAAAATAATACATCAATAAATTATTTTAATTTCTGGAGAAAAATCAAGAAATTGTTTTATTAATTTGTTTGATTCCAGCATAAATAATACTTGCTAAAAGTATATGTGAGTTAACTATATTTTAGATTGTTTTCCATTTTCTTTTTTGTATTGGAATTTTGTTTTAAATTTAGTTTCTAAATTGGAGTCAGTCCCTCCAATTAAGATCATGAATATTTCTGTCATCAATCATTCTGAAAATAACTTGATTTATTTAGCTTAATGATAAAACGTCAAAAATCTTTTTTTAAACCTCAGCTTTTACGCAGATCAATTACTGTTAAATAGCTTAAGACATAAGGCAAAATTTCCATATTTGAAGTGGGCATAAGCCAATACAAAATATATTCTGTTTTAATGACTATTATAACAAAATTTTCATAAAATGATTCGATATACCACTTCATTACACTACTACCGGTTTCAATTTTTTTCATTTCATTTCTTCACAATATTTTAAGACAAACAATGATTTTGTTTTAATGAATCATTTACAACTTCAACTTTAAGGCAAATAAAATATCCATTTCCACCAACGTAAATACATTTTACTTGCACGCAGTTTGAAAATAAGCTTTTATAAATTATAATAGCAGATAATATTAGATGTTATTATTTTAATATCATTTAATGTTAATGGAAATATTAAAATATAAACTTTAAAAGAAAAGCAAATATTTCCTTATTTCCAAAGCAAATGGCATTGGCAAATTATTTTTTCAAAAACTAAAATATAAAATATTTTCCTTGCTTTTTACCAAGAAAAAGTTTTATGATTCAAATAATTTCATATGAATTTGTTTTAAATTTGTTTTTTTTATTTGTCGTATATATTTATTTGTTCCTTAAAATCTATAAATAGAGATTCAGGTTTTCAAATATTTCTCTCAAGGTTAGAACAAATGATGTATATTTTTTTTCTATATATAATCACAGAATATATTATTCCCTAGGATTTATCATCATAAATTTACATTTATTCTTCTATATTATTTATAAATATGCTTTTAATGAGTTCACAGAAATATGCTTTTATCACTTGTATTTACAATATGCATTTTACGCTTTTTTTGTTTTCATTTTATTGTATATTTACCATAAAATTATTAATTGATGAAATACTTTTCTATTTATGGTTATAAATAAATTTTCTCACATTAACTCATACATAATCTACTAAATCACGTATAATTTAGAAATATTAATGAATTATTAATTGATAGTCAATAAATTGTTAGCAGAATATGCAATTTAAATTTATAAAATTTATTGAGAGTAAATAGAGTCTTCTTCCCGCCATTTTCTTAAAATTTCTTCATTTTACTTAGAATAATTTTACTTAGAATAACTTAGGTTTAAATGTTAAGTGCAGATTTTCAACAATAATACTATAATTGAATTTTTATGGTGCAGTAATTCTTAAGGACAATTTCTGTGATTTAATTAAATTACCATATCCTATAATCAAAACCTAGGATAAGAACGTCATTAAGCAAAATATCGCTATGTTACAATTTTATTTAAAAGCAAAATTTTGTAATTGGATAATGTCCAAAGAATTAATTTTATAAATAAAACCCACTAAAAAAAAAAAATATATATATACAGTAATCACGCACAAATATCGCTTACTCCTGATACAGAAGCTTATAACAGAGAACAAACATAAGCAATGGTCAGTTTGGAGAGTTTCAAAGTATCGGGAAGAGATACCCAAAATAACACGTATAAAGATTCTTTACTCGATAGCAATATTTCCTAGATCAAGTAATTGCGTTGATACCAGCTGTTTATCGGCATGAAACCGGAATCGATTCTGACAGCTTCCTTTCGATCAATGGCTAAGGGCTGACATTTTAAACAGGTTGCGTCTCATTTCTAATTAAAAATTTCCCAATATTAGTGCTGAACAACAGAAGGAGGAAAACTGTCATCTGCATAGGATTGAATTTGAACTCGTTTGAAAACTCTTGCATATTTAATTTTAAATCAGAAATGGCATGACATAAGCATTTTTCTATAATTTTCATAATGTAATAAATTTCATTAGGCAATATCTAGAAAACGAAAATGACTAAGTTTGGAATGTATTTTTAGTGAGATAAAATTTCAAAATTATTTTGATAAATGTTGTTTGCTTATATGGAAAGCTACAAGTTGCTACCTTTAATTCTGAATGTATTGCTTTAAACAATTTTATTTTATCACGTTTAATTTCTTTATGGGATATTATTTAATATTAATATGAACAATATATTTTATTAATTCAAGTTCAATAATATATTTTATTTCAAATTCTTTAGATAAAATATTGGGTCACATTAACAAAAACTTTTATGCAATTAAGTAAGAACTTAAGAGCAAAGTTTTCTTTTATTTTAAATTTGATTGAATAAATCAACATTTTCATCCGGATAATTATTTTCTTTTTCATTATACAAATAAAATATCATGCGATAATGTTTAATAGGACTACGTTCAGTAAAACTTGGGTCAATTACATAGTCATTTTGGATTGTGCAATTTTTGAATTTTAATTATTAGTCATATCATTTTGGGTTCACCATAGAAAATAGATTTTAAGCAAAATTTGTTATTTTTACAAAATATAAGTTCAAAAGAAACTTTTTTATCAGTTATGAAATTTAGTTGATGTTCGAAAAATATTAAAAAAAAAAAAAAAAAAAAAAAAAAAAATTGTAATATGATTTGATACATTTTATTAGCAAAATATAATTTTAAACGATACAGTTGTTTCACTCTTAATAAAATATTTTAGATAATCAGGCAACTTAAATATTAAAATTTTGAGATTTTAATGATTCCCAATTTTAATATCACCTGAAAATATGCTATATTAATTATAACGGCATTTTGTGCAAGTAAGGGTTCAAAAACGAAACAAATGGGATTCGCACATAAAACAAATTTACAAAACAAAAGAGAAGAATAAAAAAGTAGGTATATGTATGGTAGTATTCATAAAATGTGACGTCATTCGTAAAATGTAAATTCAATAAATTGTGACGGCTTATGTTCCTTGGAGTAATTGGATATATCGCTGATAGAAACCTAGTATAAATAGTTAATAAACTGTATGTTTCCCATACTTTACAACATAGTCCATACTTTACAACAACTGTATAGTCATAACAAAACTCAATAAGTAGTGCTCTCCAAACTTTCGATATACGTGTATAAAGTGGTTGAAAGGTTATAAAACTTGACAACCAAGCATTTCTCACACATATTCTGTTGGATTTAAATCAAATGAGAAAACAAACCATTCCATACGGGTATTGTCCTTAAATTGAAGATGCTCGTTTATAATGTTTTCATGGTGAAGACGTGACTTCATCCATAAACACATATTTTATGTCCATGGAACTCAAAACAATTGTTCTTTTAGTTTAAAAATGATGTCCCGATATATTTGGTCTGTCATGGCATGAAATTAAACATCCAGATCTGTCTGAAGTCCAGAATAATTTCACCCCAAATAATACTATTACTCAATGATGTCTTGGGTAATTCTCCAGGGGATTATCTCCAGAAAAAAAGACAACGTGAATTAGGTTACAAACTAATCCTGGACTAGTCAAAAAACATCACACTTGCCTACGTCTAGACGGCAAGTTCTTTGCACTCAGCAACCGTTGACCATAGTGTGTCGCCATGAATTGAACGCATTTAACAGTCCAGCGACAATAATGTTTGTTTCTTGATAAATAAGTTTGAGTTTTAAAACTACTTAGTTTCGAAGATGTGATTCCTGTGGCAGAAGGTGGCTGATGGGGCAAATCTGAGTTTACTTCTTAGGACCATTATTGCCAAATACTAATTAATTCTAGGCTATGTAACTTGGAGATGATTGGCACTGTAATTGCTATTGACATTTTGAGTATCTGGGAAACATCTCAAAAGTTTTGAGGCAATATTCTACATTGATTTCGAGTTCTACTGATACATCATTTGCGTACTACTACCTTTGAAATGGATGGTGATTTTGCCAAATATAAAATCATTTACTTGTGTATTCTGTGCCATAATTGGTCTTATACAAAACGGGATAGAGCCATGGATGCCTGGTTAAATAGGATATAGTTCTCACTATCCGAAGATAGCGAATTTGAATCCCGGCTTTATCAAAGATCTGTCGTGTTCACTAAGGGTGTCTGTGAGATGTTAAATAGTTCGTAGCCCCGATGTCGTCCAAGTGAAATAATAATCTGGATGGCAGGTCATGTATTAGGGAGTTTTTGTTTTCTTGACCCCTTCTTCTGGTAGAGACCAACTCAGGGCTAAGTACAGGAAAAATGCAGATGCAATAAGAATGTCAAAATGCTGGGTGTTCTAGAACTGCACTGATTTTTTCTACTATCATACTTCATATACTTTTTTCTCATTCTCTTTAGTGTGACGCAATGTCTACATCATCTATTAGCTTACTGTAACTTGTAACACAAGCTTCCTGAAGATATCAATTCTCCAGATGAAATTCTTTGTTTAGAATACGATTTCCATCCAATCACCAATTATCCTTAATTTTTGGACACGAGTGTAAATTACGTAGGTTTTCAAATTAATTTTTTAAGTGTTAAATAATAAAACTGCAAAATAATCTCACACAGCAATATCCATATTAATTTTAAAAATAAGATCCAAAGTCATAATTCATCAAAAAATGCGATATATTCGAAATCATATTATAAAATAATTTCTTCTACTTCTGAAAATGCTATTTACATATTTTCTTATTTGACCCTTTTTTAATATGCGCTTTTATCGCACAATTACTCATTACAAATCTGTGTATATTTCGATGCAAATATTTTTTCTTTACATAATTTATGTTTATAATATTTTATCATTTTAAATATTTCCTTTTAGGAGCATCAAAAATGACATAACGTCAAATGTAAGAAAGCTTGTGATTCCAATCTAGTAAACCATTCAAAAATGGAGAAACTAAAAACAAAAATTTGAAAGCAGAAAAGAAAATTTATTTCGATACACTATTTGATAACCTCTATATCTACTGGAAACTTGGCAGAAACGTTCCCAGATGTTATCCAATTCACTGTATGAAGAATGTATGGAAGAAAAGACATCCTATCTAGGCTATTTGTTTCCAAATGGAATTCGATATCATAAAATCATCAATATATTAAATTTGTTTCCGTTTTCTAAAAACGCTCTATAAATTCTGAATCTCTGAGTTTCCACTTTGATTAACAAACATGTTTAGTGAGGATGATTTTTTAAGCTCCTTCAGATGTAGATAGAGACTGGCTTTTTTATTGTCATTTTATGTGTGGCAAGTAACAGATGATAAAACACTGATCAGGTGAACATTTTGAAATGGGGTATTTTTAAAAAAAAAACAAATTTGACTCCTTAAAATATGATTGGATAATATAAAAATGCCTGCTTAAAATAACTTATATATTTAAATTTATCAATTTTAATACAATTTTCGAAAACATTTCTTTAAGTTCATATGTATTTAATTATTGCAAAAATAATTTAATAAAAAGCTAACAGTGGCTGTTGATACTTGCGACCGTTTATTACATCCGAAACTATAATATGATTGAGAATTTATATTTGCTAGAAGGTTAGAAAATACTTAAAAAAGTGATTCGAATATTTTTTAACTTGTTTCTTAAATAAAAAAGAGACAAATAATGAAGTTATATTCCTAATATATAAATTATTCTTAACATATTGAAGTAAGAAAAATATACTTAAGGTTTGAATAACATAATCTGCAAATTTTCTATTTGCTTTCATAATGGTAATCATGGGGAATGTTAATTGTTTGATTTGATAAAAATGTAAATAGTATCATTCAAACAAATTCCGTTTTTCGCTTTGATTAACACTTAAAGCAATAATATTATACCACATTTAAAAAAACTATATTACATGATCCATCATTAGATATTTTTCAAAATATTACAACAACAGTAACAGAAGTACATTCAATTTATTTTATAATTGTTAAAAACAAAAATAGAGATAAGGAGAAAAATTTATTTTTTATGTATGTTATACTAATTTATATATTTATTAAAAAAGTTTTAATATGATAACTGGTATCTTCCATAACAATCTTGCTATGCTTTCATTACGCATTGCAGTATATTTAAATTTTACTCCACTTTTTTAAGATGACTACATATGGAAGTGTGAAAAAGTGAAGAATTATTGAATGGCATTGTGCTATAAATATGAGAATCAATTCTACTTTTGGTGCTATGAAAACTGCATATTTTTCTTAAATATTACAAAATTTTAAGTTGTATCTAAAATTTAAGGGATAATATTGTTGAGCGTTTTGAATTCAAAAAGTATATTAAAAAATGCATTTCGATAAATTCATAAATTATGAATAAGTTAATGACTTATGAAATGTAACTAAGAATCTGAAAGAAAAAAATAGTCTTTAAAGGAAGAAAAGTAATAAATGTATTTTGAAAACTCAAGAATATTTTAAAAAAAAAACATATCCAAAGGAATATAAACTAATATTTCTTTAACAGACTCGAACCATACCATCAACTAATAATTCCAGAGAATAAAATATCATGGAAAAACTCTATATGTTGTGGGAGATTTCTTTTTTCAAAATATTGTCTCTGTATTTGCTTTGTCGTCATACTTCAATAATAGGGAAAATGCTATTTTTAGTGTATGAAAACCAATGCATGATGTCCAATGGTCCCCAAATTAGTGACCTTAACAATTACCGACAATAATTAGAAGAATTTGGTATATTCTTGGTTTCTAAATGTTTTTCGAAATAATTGGGACAAAATTAGAGTTACTGAAACAAAAAATAGTTAATTACACTAGATGGGAATATTATTAATAAAATAATGTGACACACAACATCAACAAAAGAAAATTACTTATTTCCTTATTTATCTTAAATTTAAAGAAATAATATAAGTACTAGATTATATAGTTAAAATTATGAGTGGAAAATAATACCAAGTATATAAAAAATTAAAAATAAATTAATAATAACAGTGTTTGGTGGAATTGCCTTGTAGAGAGAAAATGAACAAACCAGTAAAATTCTCTGTTTTTTTCTTTATTATACTTCGAATATAAAGCCAAAAAAGAATTAAAAAATAATTGAAATTGGCTAATGACAATTAACGTACTCTCATTTCTGACAAAAATAAAAAATCACGAACACGTTGAAAACTCTCTGTGGGAACCCCTCGATGATTGCGAATGACGATTGTTTCTCATCTTCAATAAAAATTACATGGTTTTTATAAACAATATTTTCAAAATTAACATATTTCTAACAAGATTTAAATCACTTTTACAAAATATACAAGAAATGCATTTGATAATCGTAACTTTAAAAACAATGCCATTTGATAATCGCAACTTTAAAAACAATGCCTTTCATAAATGTAACATCGAACTTCATTGACATGTTTGGAACCCAAGCGGGAATGTAAAGTACAGTAATTTCTAGAAGAATGCGTTTCTCATTAAAAGAAAGAATAATACTGTCATACTATATTATAGAAATATATATTCCGACAAAGAGATATTAAACTGAATGAGGAAAGAAAATTTTAATTTTCTATCTAAAAATATTTATATCAAATAATAATAATGAAATAATTATATAGACATCAAAATTTGATTTTTCACTAATGAGTTATAATGAATAATATATTCCAACAAAGAGATATTAAATTGAATGAGGAAAGAAAATTTTAATTTTCTATCTAAAAATATTTATATCAAATAATAATAATGAAATAATTATATAGACATCAAAATTTGATTTTTCACTAATGAGTTATAATCATTTTGAAAATTGGAAATAAAACTAATCAGCAAGGTCCACATGAATCTTTTTATGCACTATAATTTAACTACGGATAAAAATTCAACTTATTTAAGGTTAAATTGATATTGTTACTGACGATAGATATTCTTACCAATTTCCTGGTACTTCTTATCAATCTGAAGAACTAAAATACAGTTACTTTTATTTTTTAATTGATAGAACATAAACTTTTAAACCAGTAAATGCAGTGCTTTCTTTAAAAAAATATAGTAGTTAATATACATAGTTGTGTGGTTACATGTATTTTTTTTAAATTCATTTCATATCTTTAAACAAGACGAAATATTTTCTTCTTCTCAGATTAGTAAGCAGTTAATGATTGTTATAAATACTTTATTTTAATCCAATTTAATTGTATACTGAAAAATAATGTTTTTTTGAATTTGAATATTACTATCGAATTTTAAAACTCATGAAAATGAATAATAGCAAAGTTTTCTCTTGTAATTATTAAACAAAACACTTCATTATTGTTAAGAATTTGTAACAGTGCTTTTATTTCTCATTTCACATTTCTCGCTTCATTAAAAATTTATAATAATAATTATGTTTTAATACATATTTTATTTTCTTTCATCCATATTATTTTCTTGTCTATTATCTTTATATATCTTTGTGCATTAAAGTTTTACACCACAATATATAACAGTGGACAAACTGAGGATGAATCCAGAGATTATATCTGGAAGGGCATTATTATTCACGAATTATTGTACAAAATTTTTAATGATAAAATAAAATATCTGAATATTTACATCAAATCAATACAATTTTTATTTTCAGTTTACACTAATTAATATGTAGATGATTTAAAATCAATAATTCCAAAATTATTCTGGTAGAAAATTTCATAATCAAATGTCTTACGTGAGCTTGATGTAATATTCTAAATCATTCTTAACTATGAGAATTCATTGTGAAGTCAATAGTAAATAATGTGATTTTCTTCCAGAAAATACCGTAGATTTTGGTTTTGACTCCACAGTGGATCCTCACAATTGATGATGATCTAGAATGTCATATTAAACGTAAATACAAAAAATCTAGTCACTACGAAAACTATAATGGATATTATTCCTGAATACAAATCTAATTTTATTCATTAATTTCGTTTCTAACATATGCGGCAAATCCGGAAGCTGTCTATGTGGTAAACAAATTAACATTTCTTTCTTTCAGAAATTCTCTGATGAAAGCCACTGATTATATTTCTTTTGATTTTTTTGCAAAATTTGTCCTGAATCAGCCCCTGAATAATAATACAAGGCTTACATTAAAAAAATTACCATGAATCAATTAAATGTATCAAAATATTTGTAAAGGATGAAATAAAAATGTTTATTACCAATTCAATTATTTGAAGCAAGAATTTTTCTTGTTAATTGTTATTTCATATTAAGAGAAAAAGTTATATTTCATTTAAAAAAAGAAAAAAATATATATATTTTAAATTAAATTAAAATAATAATAACAAACTACATAGATATTAAAAATTATTTGACAAAAGGCATAGCATTTTTATCCTGGGTATACACAAGCAACAAGGAAACGTATTTGCACAACGCAACTATAAATCCAGTAAGCTATTTTTAAAATGATGATGGGAAAAATAATATAATATTTTAAAGTTTCTGTGGAACAAATGGCAAAAAGGATTGGCTAGATGTCATCAACTGCAACAGGAGATCCTAGTTTGGTAAATTAAAGGTTTCTAATTTCAGTAACGATGACGGGTATTTTATCCCAATTTTTCTTGACTTGGTGATTTATGGAGGGAAAACCCCAATTTCCTTTTTGAAAAAGTTTAGGAAGTATTTGATACAAAAAAGATAAAAAAAAAGTGTACACCCTCCATAAAATAAAGAAAAGTGCTTCCAACTGAGAGAATCTCAGAAGCCCAAAATCTCATCGATAAAGTGTGGGAGAATATATTCTGATATATTTTTTATATAAATGTTTTAGGTTAAGCCTATTTGTATGATTTTGTGTTTGTAACTGATACTAAACGTGTTATATCATTGTATTATATTTCATATTTAAAAATTATGTTAAATTATTTATTAACAAAAATACTTTTGTGTATTTTAGTTACAATGGAGTTTTAATACTGAAATGCAGTATATATAAATAAAAATTTTCTTTAAAAAAAAGGAACATAACATTGTTCAAATTTTATGTGCATTTATTCCTATTAAAACTAATTACATAAGTACATATTTTAAATTTTTAAATCGTACTAAACAATTTTTGAAAAAAATGTGGTTTTTAATGAATTTCTATTAAGGAAGGAAATTCACTACAGTTAATATATTTATGAATTGCATTTTTTATTAGTATTTCAATAAAAAAGTGTGAATGAGGAAAGTTATTACGAGCTTTTTTGATATTTTTATATAATGAATACTTAATAGTTACTTATTTTTTCTGTTGTTAAATTCCCATTTTATAATTTCGTTAAAAGAAACACATTTTACTATTAAATATTCAGATAAAATTTTTGTACATTATAAAATGTAACTTTTTTAGTATTACGTATACAGTTATATGCATGTTATAAATTATATCTGACAATTTTTTTACACATACATACAATTTCTTTACACATCAATACATTTTCCTAAATTAAATTTATCTATATTTAATATATAAACATTTAAAAAAAATTTTGATACATATATTTTATTTTGAGAAATTTAGTAGTTTAATAAATAAAATTAAGGAAAAATGTGCGAATATATTCTCAAAAATTATTCATTAATTATGAAAAAGATTGGATTTTTTAATTCCTTATTTTTCATTCTTATTTTAGTTTGATATTCAATAATTAAAGTAAAGTCTATTTTTATATCTACTTAAGCGTAATCAAGTTATTCTTAGAAAAATAAGTTTCTTTTAAACGATATCTATCATAATTATATTTTCATTCCATACTATATACTATAACCAAGTAAATAAGTACATTTTTGTTGTACCTAATGTAGTGTAACAGATAAGATATCGATTATAGTGAAAAATAATGGATTTTTGAAAATTGGTATGCCACAAAATTTCTAATGATTTTCTAGAGATCTTCTTTCTAGCCTATTCATTGATGCAGAAATGATGGTTTACTTTGCTTAAGAAAGACAATTTTAAAAATTTTTAGTCTTTTTGACCATGAAATCAAAATTCTTGTCTAGTGGCAAATTCTGAATCTTCTTATTAATTTTCAGATTGAAACACAGTGTAGAGTGATTTACTTTGCTGGGAATCACATTATAACCTTGATGAAAAGAACAATTTAAAAACATACAGGAAGAAAGCTTTTTTATCTACATATGATAAAAACTTGCTCTTAAATTATCCATAACATAATAGCAGATATTAGCTTTAACTGCAGGTACGTTAGAGAGACTTTTTCAGGATAAACGAAATAAGAAACTATATCCTTTGAAGTATATAGGAAATTATCTTAGTATTGTTTTTATTAATTTTTTTTAAAAAAAAATAATGATATCTATATTTTAAGAACATTAATGATTACGAATTTCTTATTTTAATGCATCAATCATTTAGTAAATGATTACGTACAATGTTAACAAATCTATGTGCACTGTTAAACCTTCATAGTGTTCTAAAATTAAAACTATGAACAAATATATAAATTCTGGTAAAAGTTTTTATAATTAAATGTTTTCATTTTATTATATATATATATATATATATATATATATATGTATGTATTCTTTAGAAATAAATGTATTTTAATAAACATTATTCTACATCTGTCAAATATTGTTTTAAATAAAATTAGGCATTTGATTGTTTTTATGTATGTTTAACTTTAAATACTGGTTTCTATACATAACTTCTTATTCTAACATAAATATGTTGGTTTTAAAAAACAAGGCATTATATTTTTTGAAAGTTATAAAAATGTGATGAACTCATCAGATCTGTTCGTAAGTGTCTTTTATCAGTAGTTTAGAGTTTCATATTCTCAACTCATTTTTTTTACTGTTGTTTAATCTAAAAAAATTGTTGATTTTTTTTTAATTTATAATATCATTAAAATGGAGCAAAAATTAGAGGTCTATCTTCTACATGTATATTTTAAAATTTTTATTTGATATGCTTTATTAAATATTATATTATGTTACATATATTATGTTATAAATAAAAATATACCTAATTCTCATTTCAAATTGATAACTATAAGTTGAGAACTTTTTTTTTATCCTTTTATCAAGTAAACATTTTAAGTTTTTTCTCAGTTAACATTTAATTATTTTTGTGATCAGATTGCAGGTATAAAAAAGAATAATGTTATCAAAAGAACTAATCGGAGAATAAGGCTTTTTACACAATGCAAGGAGAAATAGAAATGCTATTATTTAATTTTGAAATATTTTAAGAAAACATTATTGAGAATTCTCAAAAAGAAAAGTAAACAGATGGGAAAAAATGCATCCGAACTATTTTCATCCTTCTTTTGTTGATATTCGCATGATTTATCATTTTCCAGATGTTTGTAATCCACTGCGAAAGAAAATCTTCCTATTGTTATGTTTAGAAGCTTTCAAAAACAAACTTTCAAATAAAAATAAGTATTTGACAAAAAATCGCTAAAAATCCTTTACAATTAAATGTTTAAAACTTTTGATTATATACACGTGGTTTTGTACTCATACTGTACTCTCAGTTGGACAAAAGTAAGCGAAAAACAGCCTTAGTTGTATATACGTAGAGAATTTTATTCAAAAATGTTATCTTTTATCCCAAAACATTTATTTTTTTATTATAGATGGGAAATTAAGGAACATACAGATAGAAAAATACAGGAGTAAAATCAAATAAGAATGTAATTATATTGACAAAATGCTTAATAAAGAATCGTAATTAAGAAAAATTTATACAAACACTTTATGAGAAAATCTTTAAAATTTGTATTTGTCACCTCCTAAACTAATTATTTGACAATTGGATGAAAAAGCAATTTTATTGACCAGATATCAGTGGAATGTTTTGAAGAATTCTGCATATTTCTGAAATCTTTTTTATATTAGGAATACCAAAACATATTTTAGATCATCTTTTGTAATAATTTTTCATACAAAAGATTTTAAAGAAATAGTAGTCATCCACGAGAAACATCTAATGTAAATTTAGAAAATAAATGCAGAAATTAAAACTTTTGATGAATTGCAGAATTTTTCCAAAAAAATGATAAATTGTAATCTTTTTTTTTAGGAAGAATATTATAAAATTATCCTTCCATCTGAAAATGGTTCAGTTTCATGTATACTGGCAGCTTGTGTTACACAGCAATCAGCTATTTACTTAAATTAAAGGTATAGTTGTGATTCTTGAGTCTCTGAGGTGAGCATGAAACACACGATCAACGCCATCCCAATTAATTTTGCATAGATCATATTTTATGAGTGTAGATAAGTAGATTAATAGCCGTATCACCGAGAATATAATGATGAGATTATTGATCCCTAAGTGCCACCACGTATTTCGCTTACAAAATGAATGTTTAAAACATACGATTTTCAGTTCAATTTTACCATAGATTGCTTTTGATCTCTAAATTTTAAAATATGAATGAGCATGATTCAAATAAAATCAGTCCATTTTTTGTAATTATAAATTGCTGGTTTAAGACTAATTTATTACTTGAGTTTTAAGTCAACATGGACTTCCCTTAGGCTCATTTTAACGTGTTTTTCCTATAAAAGATTTGTTCTACAGCCAAAGATATTGAAAAATGTAGTCGATATCACAAAAAGGTTTTTGTGCACTGGATCACACTATTTTGCATCACCGCAATCTTAAAATTATAACATTTTCTCGAATTAAAATTTATTTCGTTTTTCACACATTGCGTTGGATCGTATCATCATTTAAATACTTTTGACCATCATAGTTTAAATAATATTTATGGTCAAATGTATGATTTAAACTATAGTGGTCAAAATATTTTTACTCTGAATTTCATCATGATTCTAATTCATGTGTTTAGTATTTCTATGTATCTAATTTTTGATTTACCAAGCATTAGATAATACAACAGTAAACGTAAAATTATATTTTATATGATATGAAAATTCATTATATATTACCAATGCCTTAAAGTAGTTTAAGTTTATAACTGATATATATATATATATA
>JAPDSC010139806.1:25640-38413 GCA_026290005.1 Latrodectus geometricus
ATAGCTATAATAAACAAATAAGTTATTTTATGGTATTCAAAACTTTAAATAATTTGTCCACACACATACATTTTAATTCATTCAAAATGTTACATTGAATATATATATATATATGTGTGTGTGTGTAAGTCAGTGTATAATATCGAAATTAATTATTCATATATATATAGATAAGTATATCTCCACTATGCTAAAAAATTTATAAATTAGGGACATTCACTAAAATGTTACTTATTTGTTAATGGATATAATATGAGGAAAAATAATTATAAAATTGATTAGATTTCTACTTACCTTCAAATAGATGTGTAGGTGCAAATGTTTGATATTAATTAGGAATTAAAATATATATATATATATACATATTATTTGAAAATTAAAAGATTTCAAATATTTTTCATTTGAAAATATTTAAATTTTTAAATTAACTTTATTGGTTACAAATTCACAAGTATTCATGTATATATATTAGTATACATTTAAACAAATATGTGTTTTATATTAAAGTTTTTTTAGTTTCGAGTTTTTCCTTCTTTTTAGTTTGGAGTATTTCCATTACTTGTTTTCAATGCAACTAGAGAATTTTTTAGTATCGTGTAAACATTAATTAATATTTTATGAAGAGGAGTTTATATAAATATTACATTTACATATGAAGGACATCACGTGTATACGATGAGATTACATTCATATAAGCGGTGAAAAGTACATATCTCTTCTGCTTCGTGCTTTCAAGAATGGTCATGTATCATTGAATAAATATTGTACTATTATCATTTTAAAGGGAAATGTTTCAGGTGTAATAGATATTTCTTTCTCTATATATCGAAATATTGAACAAATTTATTTTCAATTTCAAAACCCAAATGTGAAATATTAAACCAGCACCAAGAGAAAAATAAATGTATTTATTTTTAAGTTTGATAATAAATATTTCGTCATGGATGAAACCTAGTCTATTAAAAAATATCACTAATTGTCAACTACAGTTATCAAAACATGAAAACTTTAATTTATATAGATATTTTAATTTCAATTATTTATGGTTTATTTTTATAAATTCATCTGTAAAATATCTAATTTTTTATTGTTTTGTTCTATAAGTTTATTCTAGAAAGTGTAAATGATAAAATTTACTATTATATTGCTAAATATTTATTGTTATAAATATATTATTTGTTGTAAATGTTTTCATTGTTTAAATACACAACCTAGGTTAAATTTAAAATTCTAAATATATCTATACAATTTATTTCCAGAAATTTCCCTTGTTCAATATGTATTACATTTTATTCTAAGTACATCGAAGAAAGTAAAAAGAATCTTTCCATGTGAAATTGTTCAACTCCACCTTATGAAAACTATCAAAAACTTTCTGTATCCCTTAAATAACTTATCTAACTGCTTCAGAGATGCATTTAACTATATCATAAACCATTTTTACATTTATCCCTTTAATGTTACCCACTTAAGTTATATAAATATAGTATGATATAACTATATAAATATAGCATGATATAACTATAATCTTAGTGAGTAACAATAATTCTAGATATGTTGGATAAACATTAATCCGTTTCAGTAAAATAATATTTCTCTAACTCTAATATATCAGTAATAAGTAATATTTCTCTTTTAACAAATTTACAATAATTTTTTCATGATCCTTAAAAGTTTTAGAGCAATATATTTAGGTAATATATAAATCCCATTATTTTGTATAGGTAATATATATTATATAACATATATATAGCATATGTTATATATTTTATATATATTACATATGTGTTATATTTATAGAGCATTCTACATAATATTCAACTGCCGATAAACGAATTAAGTTCATGTTTGGTTAGTCTACAAAAATGCAAATAAGAGACTATAAAAACTATGCTGTATCAATGTCAAAAACAATGAAGACGCTCCAAGAAACTTTGGAGTTTATAAAGATTGATAGAACTGATACTTGTTTTGTCATCCTTTTAAACAATTCGTCACAAAAATTGTATGAATATAGTCAACTGAAGGAGAAAGTGTTGAAATACTAGTTATTTTTTAACTGTTTTGCTAGTTTAGTTGTTCTTCATTCAAAATGATTCTCAAAAAACAGCCTCTAGAATAATTATTTCTAATCGTTACTAATAAATGTTAAAACTTTTATATACTATTTTGGGAATGAACTGCATATGAACCAGTTATCAGTATAAAATGAGGTATCCATTTTCTTTTAAAATATCGAAATAATAAATATATTTCAAAAGAAAACAGATTTATTGTTTATTTTTTATGTAATATAATTGCTTATAAACTCTTATTTAATCTATGAATTTTAATTATTACTATATAATTCTATTCATGAATTGAACTGTAAAATACATAAAATAATTATTTTAGCAAAAAATGTTGTATTATGCTAACTACAAAATTCATATAATTCTTGAAAATTTTCAATTTGGTTTCAAAATATTTTGCATACAATTACTTTAAGAATGAGATTTTGTATGCAATTCATTAATCAATGCTTGTAGTATGCATAAAAGGTATTTCAAAATGTAGTAAAAATAATTCTTTAATCAATACTACTTTAATCAATTTCTTTCACATTTACATATCAATGAATGGAAAAAATACATGGAGAACAAAATATACAAAACTTATATATTTTCCAAAAAAGATGATTCGCATTGAAACATTTCATCCTTTCTTTTTGATTATAAAAGAATACCCAAAATAAACACCCTGAATAAATAAATTGTGGATGCAATTGTTATTGCTAATTTATCATTTTTGTGGAGTTACAGAATGTTTGATTAGCTTCAGTCTAGAACTTTCAATTTCCAAGAAAAATTATCAGAAAGATTCAAAAGAAATTTTAGACAACACCATAAGAATACTGTACTGTTTAAATTCATATCTTTCATTAGGAAATAGTACACAGTGAATACTTATGCAAGTTACGAATCAAAGGAATGGTAAATGCAAGAGTAATGTGCTGCATAAAAAATATTAAACATTTATCTTTTATTATCATTAATGTGGCTTATACTTAATTGCATTTTTGTAATTCGTATTTTACATTAATTTTTCCCAACTTCTTATTGATTTCCTTTGTTGGTAAGCTACGAAATGGAAAAAAAAATATATTTTAGACTATTTATACAATATCTATTTATTTTTCCCCTTAACATTGAAACTTAATTTAATTTAATTCAAACATAATGCATTCCCCTCAAATAAGATTTTTATTTAGTACTTTATTATGCGTAAAATTATTTGCTTCTTAACAAAAATGTTAAAAATAGCAAAAGTGTCAAATGATTTATCTACAAAATTTTCCACAGATTTCATTGAAAGTATGTGCAGCAGATTATTTTAATTTTACTTGTAATACACATATTATTTTATTTATTTATTTCCCTTCTATTGAGATTCTTTCTTATAGATTAATTTTACTCTTAGTCAAAAATGTTATACAAAATAAACATAAACATAATCATAACTTAACTGACAGAATAACTGTTAATTTAGGGAAAATAATGTTTGCCTAAATTGATAAATATTATTTTAATATTATGCCAAATTAGGCAAAAAGTAAAATTTATATGTTTTTAAAAGTAAGTCTTAAAGGTATTGTTGCTATAAGCGAACTTTCTACATTGTAGATACAATAAATGTTAAAAATTGATTTCATGAGAATATTTAATAATCAAACTTATAGTTAATATATTATAATTATTTGAAATATGATTATAATTATAATAATGTATAATTATAATCACATTTAAAATAATTACGAATGTATTATTATAATACAGTAATAATTATTTATATATTATTTTAATTATTTAAAAACAGTTATTATTATTTTTAAAATAGGTATTTACTGCTACTGTCTGTGATAAAATTTACGAAGGTACGTCAACAATTTTTTTATTCAATTAATGTGAAGTATTAATAAAACACTACATTTATGAGTATAAACCATTGCAATAAGTAATATATCATACCCCAATAAAGATAAAACAATGCAAAGCTCAAAGAAATGAATTTAAAAAAATATAATTGTAGTTCTTTTTTATTTAGTAGATTTTTATACTAGATAATTTTATTTTTGTTACATAATGTAATATTTTAACATTGAAGCCTTAATAAAATCTTATTACATGCATCAAGTTGAAGGCATTTTTGATGAAGAAATAAAAGTGTGGTAGTCAACAAAATTGATGAATTTTTAATCTTCCTCAAACAAGTATTTACTTTCTAAATTTTGTATATTTGTTCTATATCATGAAGATATTGAATGAAGGCAATCATTCTTATAAAAAATTATAAAAATACATAAATCTGATTTAGTTTTTGAATCTGCAATATGTGCATTCTACTATAATCTATATTCAAATAGAATTTTTTTACAGCAATATGATATATTTTTTTTTTATAATTAATTATTTATAATTTATGAATACTTTAAAAATATTATATTTTTGAAAAAAAACATGCTTTTTTTAAAAGAATCTTTATACTTTTTTAATTGTAAACACTAATTTTGTGTATTATTATTTTTTATTATAGCTATAATATGTAAGTTGCTTTTAAATAAATTACAAACTTAATTCGAATAGATATTGTCACATATAAGGAAATGAGTCACAAATGAAAAAGAAATTGTTTTTGGTATGCAATTAAATTAAAGTATATTAATGAAAATATTTTTACACATTACTAAAAATTTCCATGAACATACTTTTTATCTGAAAGAATTAAATTTTTTAGAAAGTAACTTTACAAACTTATAATTTACAAGAAATAAAAGTATATGACGTAGAAACCTACAAATCTAAAACAGTTTGAGTAGTTATTATTTTAAAATTGAGTTCGATAAAAAGTTTTCCTACTATTTATTTAATAGTTAACTTATATAATGCACACAATATTTACTATATTCTATATAATTTACAGTCACATTTAATTTCAGGATGCATTGTGTTAAGCCGAAAGTATTCGA
Source organism: Latrodectus geometricus (assembly GCA_026290005.1). Classification (NCBI taxonomy): domain Eukaryota; kingdom Metazoa; phylum Arthropoda; class Arachnida; order Araneae; family Theridiidae; genus Latrodectus; species Latrodectus geometricus. The sequence continues at coordinate 30,646 of JAPDSC010139806.1, forward strand.
GGATTTGACGCTAAATAAAGTTCTAAAGATTTATTACGTACGTTATTACTTCATATATAGCTTAAAGCAAAAAAGCTTCCACGATGTGTATTTAAGTAATTTCATCTTTTTCTTTTAAAACTGTGATCAATATCACTTCATCACTTTGACAGACGCATCTTAAGACCAAGGCAATATATCACGATGGTGCTACAAACAAAATTCTTTCAAGTGTAGTTTGATTTGAGAAAGGACATCGAACTCAGTGGAGAACCAATTATTTTCAATATCCTTTTATCATGAGTAATATTTTTCAGTGATGACTCAAAATTATTGAAACATAATAGACAAGTTGAAAGATTCTGCTTAGCTGCACAAAATTGAGAGAGGTTATTATCAATAAATTGGTTTGAAAATTATCTCTCTCAATCTCCATTCATAAAGATAAAAGACATGATGCCATTACATTTGTTTTGCTTACAAATTATGAATTTAGATTCTGTTACTAAAAAGATATATGAAACATTATAACACTTTCTACATGTGAGTATAATGTATGCAGGACTATGATTTAGTATTATTTATATTCTTAAAATTACAAAAAATTAGGTTACTTTTTGGTTTAAATTTAGGAAAATTCTCCATCAAATAAAGAATAAACCTAAACTTACATTGTAAATTCACGTAAAAAAATTCATTCAATTAAAAGAAATCATCGAAAAAAAGGGAAAAAAATTTTTGATAATATTTTAAATGTATGTTAGCAATTTCACAGTGTAATGTTTGTCTACCGCGACATACTTAATTAATAATTGTTGAAATAAATCATTTTTCGTAAATTCTCATTTAGAAACAGAACAACATATAAACATACATAGAATAATTTACTTAATTTAAAAATCTGTGTCCTGTAAACAGTTGTAAAACTTCATCTCATTTTTTCTAAATTTCATATTATTGTTAAATAAATTATCCAAAATTTTAATAATCTTGTTGATGTTGATTAGCGATTTACAAGTAAATATCGTTTATTTTCCTTAACGTTTTGAGAAGATTGAGTTCCAATGATTTGGCGAAAACAAAATATACTTGTTAATTTAAAATATTAAGCTTGATTTTTTTTTATAATATTGTCTGAACAGTAATAAATGTGAAAAGAAAAATAAAGTTATATTCATAGATATCCTTTATTTTAATTTAAAATCAACATTTCTATCATTTGAATTGTAATCACGCTGTAAAATTTGTTGATATGACCTCTGTTGATTTGTGTACATCAATAATATACTAACAATTAAATGTGTCAATATTCATAATTATTCTATGATGAATTCAAATTGGAAGAGAAATGTAGTTCCACATTTTTGTAGTATAGAATTTGACATTTTTGAAATATAGTATATTGTAGTTTAACATTTCAAAAAACAAGAAAAACATTTTTTTTTTTTGCTTTTTTTTAACATACGTATAAATGATTTACGCAATTCATTTGTCTACTCTACGCAATACTGATAAATGATCAAAGTACTTGAAACCAGGATGGAATATCAGGGCAATTAAACTTCAATATAAATAATATTATGTCTTCATTTTTATCTCTAAAGATTTACTTTTAACTAAATTTTCAATTATTAACTTCATCAGTAGTAAAATCTGACAAGCAAAAATTAGTGCTTTTGCTTTTCTTTCAAGGTTGCAATTTTAAGTACCTTAATAGTTCTTATTAGCACTCATGTAATCGATAATAGTACTTGTACAATTTTAATCTAGCATTACACTCACAATTTTTTTAGGATCGTAATTATTACAATCACTAACTTATTAGGAATGTCCAAAATATTAAAAGTTAGTACTAGAACTGCCAGCATTAATGCACAGGATTAGTATCTGATTCCTACTAATAAACTAATTACATTAAACAGAATTTACATATCTTTGATTATCTTTATCAATTGATCAGTTTACTATTTTGATTTTAATCTTTGAATCTTGTGTCTTATTTTGAATTAAGGGAAAAACAAGGAGAATATTTAAGCTTAGTGTCTAAAACAAGGTGGATAATAAGAACAAAGGAATTAGTTATCACATTTATACTGTATAAAATAATCATTTGTAAATATTTTGATCACAAATAAAATTTCATTTTATTAATAAAAGAATATTTAGCTTGTAAATGTTGCATAATTAATTTTTATGTTTTCATGTAGATGAATGAGTGTATACTGTAAATTTTCGTTTTTAATTATGTGTATAAGGCTTTTCACGACATGCCTATGGTTTTGAGATTTTTTTTAATACTGAAAAAACAAACAAATAATTTTATTAAAAACAATTTTAAGAGAAAAAATACAAAATTTTTGATCTTCTGAAAAAATTAAATGACTTGATCTATTTATTTTTAATTTAAAGCAAACGTGAAAGTTTAGATAAAGTTTTTAAAGCCATGACTTCATATTTTTTTTCAAATTGAAGCGATAGATGTTCTTTTTTGTATAAATTGTTTGAATACATATCATTAAGAAATTAATAGTGTTAGAAATGACCAGTAAACTAAAATAATTTTTCTCATTAGTTTTAGTATAAAAAAATTAATTTCTATTGAGCAAAAAGAAATCATTTATCATATTTATATTTCTTTTAATATTTCCAAAGTAAATAAGAGAACCAATGTGTGAAATATTTAAAGCTGAATTTCCTAGTTCAAGATGGTAAAATGTAAACTATCAAAAATTCAATGTGAGTAGAATATGTTACAGTAGTGAATATTTTTGAAAAAATGCTACTATTTCAATCACGTTAGGGTGCCAAAATACTTTAAAATTGTACAATCTTTGTTTCAACTAAAACGTTTCAGGTACAATAAGAGTGAAAGATCAAAAACTAATTTTAAATCCACTCTGAGTTGTATTTGATCATTTCAGTTTTATTCAGATTGCATTTTAAAAAGGTAGGCAGTTACGTTTTTTAGAATTACTGAAGTAAATATTTTTTATTGATTCTTTGTTTTTAACTTTAACAGCCATATAATTTATTTACTTTAAATTTGTTATGTTCAAATACTATTTTTTTGAGAAATTTTTTTATTGATGAATATTTTTTTTCTTTTTTTGAAGTTCAAATAGAAGGCACAAATACAAAACTTTTCATTTCATTAAAAATAAATATTGTAATCAAACTAAAAGTATGATATTTAATCAATGTGTTAACAAAGTAAAGAAAGTTTTAAATCAAATGAAAAAAAAAAGAATTGAAATTTAAATTCAAATTTTTTATGACGAAAAATATTCTTAATGTAGAAACATATTGTTAAATTATATTAATTTTGCACATTAACTCTGTTCTATACTACCTATTTGTTCTACAAGAATAGAAAATTATATTGTAAATAAATTAAATTAAATTAAATATATATGATGTTATAGTGCATCAAATATTTAATATTATTTTAAATTAATTACTTGAATTTAAATGAGAGATATTCTTTACATTCTATTAAATATAATAATATGTACATAAATATCCTTAATATTCCATTTTTAATTAATAGAATATTCTGCAAGTAATACATTTATTTAAAGCCGAAAACTAAAATATAAAAATCTCAGCATATTTAAAATAGGGAAATCTTGAAAATTGCACAATGTTTCATTGTTTTGTTTTAAAATTAAGTTTCTTTAATTTAAGTTTAAAATTAAGTAAAATTTACCTAAAAGATTTATTAAGGAGTAAAGTATTAATTAAATAAAAACAGATTATTTTAATTTAGTTTCGCATCTTTGTGCACAAAAATGAAATACGTAACTATTTTCCTAATCAAATTAAATGTTATAGAAGATGGGGTTTTCAGAGAATTTAATTACATTTAATTATTTCTATAATTTATTATACATTTTAAAATATATATGAAACGAACTCAACACAATGATCAAATAAAGTAATAAATTTTAGATACACAATAATTTTTTTGCATTTTTATTTAAGATATAGTTATACCATTTATTTTATTTTGTAAATATGCTGTGGTACTTTTTTTACACATAATAATTAAAACATATTAATTAAAACATAATATTTTTTTTTGTATTTTTATTTAAGATATAGTTATACCATTTATTTTATTTTGTAAATATGCTGTGGTACTTTTTTTTTACACATAATAATTAAAATTCAAAAATTGATCACTGAAATAAGAGTTTTTTTAAAAATTCCGGTTAAATATTCGCTATTTTATATGACGGTAAATTAAATATAGATTGAAGTATTTGCTAATATATTATTTAAAAATTTAGAATTTTTTCTGGACAAGAATAGTAAGAAGTTATTGCATAATTTATTTCCTTAATATCAGTAATTTTTTTTTAAAATTGCATTATTCTAATATTGCATAATTCTATGGAAACGGGATTTAAAAAAAAAAAAATTAAAACTTTAAATACACTAAGTTTGTGCAAAGGAAGATATTTTTATATATTTTTCTGCACCAGTACCATTTCATTCTGTAAGAAATTTTTAATAATTTAATTTAGTTCTTACTAATGAAAATGTCTTAGAGTAGATATATCACAAGATGTTATTTTAAATGGATAATATAAATATACATATACTTATTTTAGAAAACTTTATTTTTGTGGCATTTTATTATTTTTACTAAAATATTTGAAAAATTAAAAACCAAAAAATATTAAAGAATCTTAGAATATTAATATTTAAATTCAGAATTTCTTAAAATACTAAATTCAATATTTTAAGCTGTATTAAAAATTTAAAGCAAAATGTAAGGCTTAGAGTCAAAGCTATATATATATATTGCAATACTTTTAAAGAATGTAATTTCTAGAACATATGAAAATATATAGGCATTAAACCTCTTTTACAAATAAATTATGATTTTTTCGCTAGTAAGTAATGAAAAGAAACTGCTCAAAAAATAGAGAATATTCTCATTAAGATATAACCTGTGGATGAAGAAATGTTTTGGCAATTGACTGAGAAATAAAGATAGGTGTTATAAAGTACCAGAAAAAATATAAGAAATGAACAATAAATAATTTAATTTTATAGAAACCTATGAATAAAAAACAACAAACAAAAAATGTGATTTTTCGTCAAATATTAATTTCAAAATGCACTATAACAGAACGAAAGCGATGATTTACTCGTATAAAGCATGTAATAAATGTTTTTATGAATATGAGGCTGATGTATTTTCTCTCTTCTGTAAAATATAGTTTTCATTTGTTGAAATATTACTTGAACTCATAACCAACTGTCAACCATTAATCCTAGAATTTTGTATGCTTACTAATTTTCTATTGAATTCATAACTGAAAAATATGCTAATAAAATTAAAGGGGTTCACTAACTGGGCGGGATGAGACCAGGCTTTGTTACCCATGCGGATAAATCCGACACTGGTTAGTGCTGTGTAAAAAATACATTTAAAACTCATCTCTGCACAGCTGATCCATCGACAGTGTAGGTCTCTATAGATATTTATCAGTACAAAAAGTACAGAAAGTATCATCATAAACCATCACTCCGCTTTTAGAAAACCGGAAAATTTCATGCACGCACAAATGAAAGATTATTCCGAATACCAAGTTCAAATGAGAAACTATTCATTCGTATGTTGGATGGTGCTAAAGAAAATGCTCATTGGTCCACTTAGCTTTTCCTCATCTAACATTCTCCTATGCCCATCTTCTTGAAAAGCATGTAATCCCCTGTCAAGAAAACGCGCATCATAGGCCAGTAAACATACAAACTCACATTTTGGACTAAGTTTCAAACAGATTAAGTCAAAACTCTGGTATCAGTAACTCCTCTTTGACTATACTATAGTAATAAGGTGGTGTTCATAGATTAGTTTCTACAGACCGACAGTGCAAAATACTAATCTTTGTCTCGAACTATGGTGTAGTTTCCATTAACCGAGTCCATAGTTTGGAAATGTCCCACATAAAATCTCCTTAATGCCTTTTCAACAATGGATTAAGCTTGATCTACTTCTAAATGACAGATGGATCTACAAGTTATTGATTAAATAACTCAGGTTACTAATACATCGAATTTACTATTCTAAGCATTCAGTGTATGTTAATTAATTTTATCCCAAATGAGGAAGACCACTTTTTATCTTATCCGATAATTTTGTACGAAAGAAAAAATTTGCAGATTTTCGACTTTGCAAACACTATAATTTTGTATTTTAATTTTTTATAAATTCTTTGTTAAATATGCTGATGATTATATCCTTGCTTCCAACTAAACTTATAATATCCCTAATTATTTTGAACTATGTATTTTCTGACGCAACATTGTATTAGAATAGTAGATATATTAATTATAATACGGGATACAAGTAAACTGAGTTAATATTGTCTGCAAACTGAGGTCGCATTTGAATAATTTCTATTTAATAGTTACTTTCTAATATCGATTTTAGAATGCCATGCGTTAATTCAAGAAGACATATAAACTTATATTCCATTACTCTCTTTGTTCTAGAAATCAGATAAAATATTATTTTACACAAAACAATTCATAAAAGTGTATTTAATTAAAATAAAATGTCAAAGTAACAAATATTATATGAAATAGAATAAATATCAAAGTGTCACAAGGCCACTGACATTCTTATTTTAAAGTAATTTTCGAAAGTGAATTAGTGTACTAATTTAGTATAAAGTATTACGAAACAGTGCCCAAAATTATTTAAAACATTAGGAACACAATTGTAGTAATTAAAACTAATCAGACAATTTTATGACAGATTCTTTTGAGACACTTATATCAATCATTTGTTAGTATATTTAGAAAGGATTATATGGAGAATAATCTACAGAAATTCAGAGTATTTCGTAGTTAATTTTCTCTAAAAAAACATGATTTGAGCATATAGTTTTTATAAGGCCATGCAAACTAAAAAAAGACATTTTTCATTAATGACATTAAAATCTTACTTTTAGTATTTACTTACATTGGAAACACTAAAAGAATTTCATAACGCTCACGCATATTTATTTCCAAATGAATTTAACGATTAAAAGCTTCTTCATAATAAAATTTATTTTTTATTTTAATGTATGCTTACTTGAATAATAGTTATTATTATTTTAAAACTAGAAAACAGTTATATAGAGCTAAAAATTAAAGATATAGTTTTCTATAACAAGTTTAATAAAATTGCCTTCTAGAACTGTTACAAATTTTTATACAAAATAAAAGTATAATATTAACTTATTTTAAATATATACTCAGAGTTTTTACAGTTTAAAAATATTATTTCAGAGTATATGTGTTTTGATAGTTTTACACTTTTAAAGAACTAGGCAATTATCATCAATTGATATCACTTTGATGGTTGATATTTTAAGACTTCAAAAACAAGGTTATTTGTGTTAAACATACTGTAGCATATTTATTAAAAATATGTATTATATATTTATTTATGTTAAATAATGAATTTTTTTCAATTATAACTATATAACTTTTTCCTGTAAATAAATTTAAATAATCATAATTTTGAGTTTAAAAGTATCATTGCAATCAGGTTGACATGTAAAAACTTTTATATATATCATGTACAGCAAAGCATGTACTTTTTATATATGCCATGTACCTTCTATATATTTATATGAGCAGTATTTAAAAATAACTAAATAATTCCTAAATATTTAATTAGAAGAAATCTAATATAATATATGAGAAATTTAGAAAAACTTAAATTTGAACACGTGTAGAGAAGAAATATAATATTTGAATGAATTGAGTTTAATAAAACTTTGAA
>JAPDSC010139806.1:45548-75816 GCA_026290005.1 Latrodectus geometricus
ATATATATATATATATATATATATATATATATATATATATATATATATATATATATATATATATATATATATTATCTAGACACATTATATAAATTCTGCAAAAATAAAACACTGCAAATTATCTACTTTCATTTTCTTATTACTTTTAGATAGTTTTATTCCCCTGGGAATAATATGATGTTATACTTCTAAGTTGAAAAGCTTTTATTAAACATAAGTACCAAATAATAAATGTTTAATAAAATATATGAATGTCTGCTTTACCAATTAAATTAGCGAAATATTTTATATGAGGTACTTTAATCAAATCATTTTCTTCAAAAATTGTATCTGAAATAATTTAAATGTGACTACCATTCGGATGCGTGCCGCAAAAGCACAATTTCAATTAAAAATGTCTTCCTGTATCGTGTTTCTTTCATGACATTTAATTACTATTCTCAATTTGACCTGTTATATGAACAGTTTTTAACTGACACGGAAGCTTTTAAGAATGTGACACGTCATAGATTCATAACTTAAAAAAAGTTTACTTATATAATAAACAGGGTGATCCAAAAGTCAGGACGAACTTTAAAAATTAATAATTCAAAAACGAATCACAATACAAAGATGCGGTTTGCACCAAACGGATGTGAAAGAAACCGGGTTTTGTGTGGCAATGAAAAAAAATAGTTCTGTTGGCGACCAACAGATGGCGCTATAGGATTATGCAAAGCAACAAAACGATATAAAAAGAAGCAACTGCAGCAGGTAATGGTAGTCGAAGCTGGTATGCATCGAAATGCTATCCATAGTTGAGAAAGCCCTCTTAGATAAACTGTTTTATAAGAATTCGGAAAGTGGCATTGCGAGCATATCGCTACATGAAGGGTATGCGAGATAGCAAAGGACCAATAACGTCTTCTGCATTGAACAAAATTGTGAAAAAATTTGAACCTACAGGTTCTTTGGCGTCATGCCAAAGAAGTGGACGTCCCTCAACTGCAGCTGCTGTTGCCACGACAGTGGAGCTGACGGTGCAAGCCATGTTGGTGGTTGCTGCACATGGGGAGTGCAGTGCTCGAGAATTTTCGAGGCAGACAGGAGTGTCGTTCGGAAGTGTCTGGAGAGCCCTGCGAGTAACTTTGCAACGGTATCCCTATTAGTTGCAACATAACCAAGATCTGAAACCTCCTGACTTCGGCTCTCGCCGACATTTTTCGAATTGGGTCTTTAATAAGATGGAAGAGCAGCACGACATGCTTCACATTGTGCTTTGGACAGATGAAGCACATTTCACACTCTCTGGCGCTGTTAACACCGACAATTGTCGAGTGTGGACCCCAGAAAATCCAAATGCATTTGTTGAGGTACCCTTGAAACAGCCTAAAGTGACAGTCTGGTGTGGCTTCACTACTGATTTCATAATTGGTCCAATTTTTTTCGAGGAAGTCACACAGACAGGTTTAAAAATATTTTCTGTCACCGGTAAGCGATATCTAGCACTATTACAGAACAGCATTATTCCTGAACTGCAAGCGTGACAGGCACTCCAAACAGTCACCTTTAAGCACCTCCTCATATTGCTTTGCCTGTGCAATGCTGGCTACGCTCAACATTTGGGGAGGATCGCATTATCAGTCACTACTTTAATCACGCATGGCCTCCAAGATCTCCCGATCTCACACCCTGTGACTTTTGGCTGTGGGGCTTCTTGAAGTCAAAAGTGTACTGCGACCAACAAGCATCACTAGCGGCACTGAAAGATGCCGTCCAACAAAATGTGTCTGCCAAAAAGCAAAAAATGCTACTAAATGTTGTGAATGGTATGATGACTCGTCTCACAGCTTTACTTCTGAATGATGGACAGCACATTGAGCATTTAATGTAGTAGGTACTAATTAACTGTAATCGCATCTTTGTATCGTGATTCGTTTTTGAATTATTAATTTTTAAAGTTCGTCCTGACTTTTGGATCACCCTGTATATATATATATATATATATATATATACTGAGACAGAAACAGTTAAAGAGATTTTATTTCGTAAATATTTCCTTAAGTGCAAAAGAAATTTTTCCTAATTATAAAATAAAAATTTGTTTCATTCTTTGATTAAATCCTCAAGAAATATGCACACAGGAAAATTAAAAGTTAGCAACAAAATTAAGTTATAAAAATTCATTAAATATTATTAAATATATTATTGAAAAAATATTAGAATAAAAAATTAACATATTCTTCTTAATGTGAAATTTGATTATTTATTAATTAATAGCAGGTATTTTTGACCCTTCTTTAATAAAATATATATTTTTTTATCTATCATCTCCAAGAATATCATCTATATTTTTACATTTATAGCCTTTAATTTATTCGTAATATCATGCAAAGTCTATAGAAGTGTTGAATTGCTATGTTTCAAAGCTATAAAACTGCTATATTTGAACAGTTTATTTAATATTCTGAAAATAATAATGATTTCTTTTTAACTTATTTGAATCAAGAAAAATTAATTTATTAAAAATTAACATAAATCTATTTTTCTTTATTTAACATGATTGTTTTAGATTTATATACTAAAGCTTGACTGTATATCAAGCCACTTACATAAACTAGTGATACAGGAAAAAAATAATTTACCAGAAAGCTGATGTGTATTAAAATGTAAATGTGAAATCTATATAATAAACAAAACTCTTGAATGAATCTCGGTTTAAATGATGCCATTGCTGGATTTGTAATTAGCATAGAAATCAGGAATTTCAAAGGAACATGAATATTAATGCAGAGAACGGCTATTGGATATGCTTCTCCAGTCATTGCCATATGCAGCTGTAATGATCTTACACTAGTACAAAGCGCATTGATGGTGATATGGAAAATTTATAAATGATAAGCGCCATGTGTCAGAAAACTAATTGTAAAGTTTAATTTATTATAGTGTAAACAAAAGTATCGCAATGAAATAGTACAACAGCATATAATTATGATACTATATTTTTTGAACGACAATAATATTATTTTCTGAGTTCTTAGAACATGTCAATAGTAATTGTTTCAACAGATAGTTTCTTTTCTTTCCACGTGCCAAAAATTGCTTTAACATAACGTTAACGAAAATTATGTAAATATGAAAAATTACATTCAAATTGCTTTAAAGTAGTTCACCCATTTAATGATGTTGATGTCGGTTTTAAATATTTAAATTTTCTAACTGTCAAGTATATATCAAGCAGGAATAAATTAACAGTCTGAATTGTTGAGCGAATTAGGCTGTAAAGCTTGAAATTCTTTTAAGCGATTAATACATTTATTAAGGCTTTTAATACATATCCCCTAGTGAATGCCAAAATTAATGTTGAATAAAATCAGTGAATTTCAATAGTCACATGCCAAATATATTGGTGAAAGACGGAGAATTTGGTTATTATACATTATTCAGACTATCATCGTTGTATGCCAAAAGGCATTGGAAATGTATCGTATATATATGATACATTTCAAATTTTGTTAGAAATTCATAGTAAATTAATGTTATTTCAGTTATATTTTATACTAAAATGACATGATTTGCTTAAAAGTTATGTAACTAAACTCATTCATTCTTAGAAAATTGTTATTACAAATAATGATATATTTTCTTTATAAAAATACTTAACATCTAGAACATAATTCAATGGCATATACCAATAAAAATCAAAATACTGTAATTTATTGAGATTTATATAAAAATTGATTTGTTAATATGAATTTAAACAATAATAAATGCAAATCATTTTTAAGAAACAGTGTAAAGTCAGTATTTTCAAGGATAAATAATATTCCAGTGCAACGAATAATTCCTATTTCTTCTTGTATTCAACAATTTTTCTAAGAGAAATATGTACCATGACCATAAAAATAAAAGATCTTTTTTGTATGAATAATAGCTCTCTTTCTAGGAAGAAGTGAGAACTTATTTCAGAGACAAGCATTTTTCGCTTTGGCGTGCCGTAAACAGTTAGGGCAATACGTGCCCCAGAAGTCACGTGACATCTTGGCAAACCTTGTGACCATCAGTTTGTTCCATCTCAGTAATCTTCGACCCTGCGCGTCGACGCGTGCAGAGAAGGTTATGCCATTTTTCGATGCGCAAACATCACTCGCCGAGTCATTCTCACGCGTCCACTCCTTCCAATCTTTCCCACAGAATTCCGTGACTGCCGGGGTGTCCAAGAAAGGAAGGTATTATCATTTTTTCCCGTTTTCCTTCCACTTTCAAAAAACTAAACCCTTGAATCCTTTTTTCCCTGGTTTTCCTCTGCAGCAGCGGTATTGAAAGGAGACTTCGTGCACTATTCAGGAGAGGACAAAACCTAGGCCATGGATTTCACCATCAGGTAGAAAGAAAGAAGGAATAACACAGGAAGAAAAAAAGTACTTCAAGAGCTTTTTTCAATAAAAACACCTTCAGCTTGACATTTTCAGTGGAACTCTGCTCTCGTAAGAATAAGATGGGTAAAGATTAGTTTTAAAAATATTTTCTTATAAATAACCCATAAATTTTACCAGCAAAAATTTTCGAATGTATCCAGTTTTCATACAACTAGTAAATAATGTTATAAATAAATAAGGATATATGATAATAACTGAAAAATTGTATTCTGTATATTTAAAAAGAAGATACGGAGGAGAAATATTGAAGGTTCTATATATTCTGATTTATTTCTAATAAACATGAATTAATAATTTTAAAGGCTCAAAACCTTTCAAAACGTATTCTAAATGAAAAAAAAACTATGAATATTTAATGACCTTAAAAATTCATCAATAGTTCTTTGTTATTATAAATATGTTATAAATTTATGTGTGGCATAGGATATACAATTGCAATTATTAAAGGATGAACGGTTAGAGCTCAAAACCTATGAATAATCGAATGTGGGAGTGCGAGTGTAAAAGCCGATAAAAACAGTACTGCAGCTCTAAATCATGTTCAAAACATTACAAAGACATTTGAAAACTGAAAAATGGGCTTTTTGCTGAAAACAAAATTGTCATTCGTTTTGAAGTGATATCATGCATCAAAGTTCTAATCTACTAAAAATAAAAATAAAAAATAAACATATAATAGTATATTTAGAGATTCTTTTTTTCAATAACAAATACTTCAGAATTATGGGGTGAATTTTGATTAAGCTGCATCACGTAAAACCAATTTAATATTTCAAGTGAAGATCATGTTAAATTTGAATTTATCAAGAATTCAATAATCCTCTCCTAAACATAATCAAATAAAACATAATATAGTTTTCTGGATATTTCATACTATATACATGTCAATGGTTAAGAAATATTTCTGAAAAAAAAATTTTGAATTGAGCACAAAAAGAATTTAAATAAAACTCAATCAAGTAATTGTTATTTTTACCCAACTTGTCTTTATAAAGTCTAATATATTTCTACAGTATTTTAGAATGGATTTCTACAATGAAAGATCCTTCTTTTTTAACTTATGATGCACTTCCTTACTAACATTAATAAAACAACCACGTAGCTAATACAGAAGAAAACAAGAATATTTTATCTAAACTATTTTTATTGAACAATGATAATTCATTTTTAGAATTGCATAGACACATCTTATAAAATAATAATAAAATGAAGAAATTTCCTTAACCTGATAAAAACAGATTAACTCTCTTTTTAAGCCTTTTATTTGTTTAATGATAAGATTTTATAATACCAACTTGCAACGAATTTAGACAACGGTTAGAAAGAAATGGTAAAAAATTCATTGATATGTATCTACATATGAAAATAATTTTGGTGTTCAAGCGTAATTGAGTTAAGACTTCGCCACAGCCACTGTTAAATAACGACACATAAATTATGCTTTCCTGGTGTTTCAGGATGTATTAAGTAAATATGGAGTTTTCAGGCGATTTTTATCATTATGACATTTGAATGCCACTGTTAAGAAAAACACTCCCAGAAGTCAAAAACGGTTAATTTGCTCACAACAGACTTCGGTTGTTAAGCTGTCCACAAGGTGGTACCAAGTCAAATAGGTGTATCCATCTTTATTTTGCAAAAAATTTGTAAGCATTATAATTTGAATAATCAGAAAAATTAAAAAATAATCTGGCAAATCCACTTTCTCAAATTTCTCAAGTGCACATATTTACCATGTATTTTTAGAAATTGCATGAAAAAGTAGAAGAAAAGCATATAACTTGAAATTTACAACATACATTAGTAGAGGTGAGATATGGAAATGATTAGTATTTTAACAAAGACGCATATCATGGGAATTGAGGCGCCACTTCAAAGCGGTCTTGGAGTTTTCGACGATTTCAAGCTCGGCAATTGTCTTTTTCTTGCGGTTTTTTTCAAAAAAGTGATCAATTATGTCTCGTAGAAAACAGTGATAATTTTTCTGATCAAGTATCCGAGTTCGACAAAAGAAGGATAGTGGCCAACCGAAATTTTGATTTACCTTTCAAGAAAATCCGTAGTCGTGTTGGATGAAACTAAACAACTGTAATTCGGATATGTGATCGTTGGATGCAGGAGGGTACGACGGATCGACGTGTTCGATCACATCCACCTCAGTGACCACTTCACGTGATGATAGGCAAGTCTGTAACGCATCATCTAGTGTCTGCACGTACCATTCAACGTTGCTTATAGTAAAGTAGCCTGTCCACAAAACGTCTATTGTTTCAACTACCCGTGACGTAGAACCACAGGCATCTTCACCACCAATGGATTTGGACTGCAGAATGGAATGAAATTGTCTTTACTAACGAGTCACGTTTCTGTGTCAACACCATTATGTTCGCATTCGAGTCTAGAAACTGAGTAAAGCGAGGATTCTGAAAGCTAAGCTATGCCTCAACACTATCGTCCAGCACTGGATTTTAAAGTATGCAGCGGTATTGGACATCAATATCGCACTCCTCTAGTATACATTATTGGTACTTTAAAAAGCCAGTGATACATCTCCAAGGTATTAGCCCAGTTGCCCTTCCTTGCCTTCAGGGCTTGTCCAGAGCCATATTTCCACAGGATAATGCTTGACCACACGTGGCACGGATTATCCAAGGGTCCTTCAACAATCGTCAGATTGAATTGCTTCCCTGCCAGCACGCTCTCCAGATCTTTCACCGATAGAAAATATGTTGTCTATGGTCGTTCAACGATTGAACCAGATTATTTTCCCAGACCGGATCTACTTTAGAAACATGTGGAACCTGTTTGATCTTCTGTACTCCAAGATCACATACAAAGTCTTTTGAAACCAATGTCGAGGCGTGTGGCAACGGTGAAATATTTAATAGTAAGTAATTAAGTAGCTGTTAAAATTTTTCAGTGTAATATAAACATAGGCATCATTCTTAAATTTATATCTAGTTTTTATAAGTATTAAAGATATAAGTAAGCATATAAAAGAATAAATTTAAAAATATTATGTGAAAATACAAGTAAAAGTTAATAATCCTATTCAAAACGTTAATTTAGCATAACTATTTTGAAATAAAATCTTAGTTTGGCAGTGAAACAAAAATGCGCATGCATAGAAGGCACAGTATATAAATTATGAAAGTCAAATTAGTTTTTAATGCAAAAACTATAAAGATTTATTTTGAATTTCTAGCAGCATCACGTTGTACGCTGTAGAAATAGATTGATTAATGACTCTATATGTTGGAAGTAACCAACAACTAAAAATTACTTAATGATTTCTTGTTTGATGTATGATTTTTGAAACATACAAATAGATTACCTGCATTTAATAAAATGGTGATAATAATTTTTGTACGGTATTCCATGATTGAAATTATTTTGAATTTTTATAAAAACAATATTAAGAAAATTCTGTTATTTTAATGTAAACTAAGACTATTTTTGCTATTTTTATTGATATGACACTTTTTCATTGACAACAACTAATTCTTCTTGAAAGGTATTCAAAATTTATAATACTTTCTTTATTGTTATAAGTAATGTTATAACTTTATTACTTTAAATAGTACACTTATGTCATTAATTCTAAAGATTTATACTGTTTTGAACTTGATAAATACAAAGCTTCAAAGATAAATATTTGCTTATGGAATTAATAATAAGTTGTACAAATTGTTAAGAACGATTTTCAGATATAAGTTTATCCATTTGGTTTTGATACTTTCAAAGTTCGTTTAACAATATCGTATTTTATTTGTGCACATAACTTGAGTGTAAGATTATTTTATAAAAATATATTTAACGTATTTAGTATAAAGTAAAATTTACTAAATACATAAATTTACTAGAACGTACACTATTCGTTATGTTTATTAATGCAAATGTTCGATTATAAAAATGACAAAATAAACATCAGAAGATTAAAATGATAAAATAAATTAATCGCATCATATAGAGAACTCCATGATACAGTTTAAAAAGACGTAAGCTATCATGCGACAATACATTTGATATACATCCATTTTGCACTATATTTAAAAAAAATGTTTCTTACTGATGCCATTTTAATGCAAAATATTTTTTAAAGAGCATTAGTATTCTCCGAAAAAACTTTTGAATTAAACCTAAAATATAATGTAGTACAATATTTAATATAAAAACAACAAAGATTTCGAAAAAATGAAAATTTTAAATATGTTCTTTTATTTACTTAATAAAATATGCTTACTAATAATCTTGTATAAAAATGCAATTTTGCATAAGAAAAGGAAAGTAAAACATGAAAATAAAATTTTATAGAGTATTCCTTTTCGCTGAAATTTTTTCACGACTCTGTATTTATTTTGATATTATTTATACTAAAGTTTCCCATAGTACATTTTTTTCATCATTACTTAATTATATAATTCAGTATTTCATTAAAATTCTCTCTTGAATAAAATAAATGTATTTATTTTGCGACATATGTATTGAATAAACCAAGTAACTACATGCAGAATAAATGAGTTTTTCAAAATATAAAGTTTTTTATGTATATATATATATTACTTCAAAATTTAAATAACTTTTGAAGTTCCTTTGTTTTTCTTCTAATGCTTAATGTTGCTAGAGCAATACAATTTTGCTAACGCCGAGCTTTAACTTATTAATATTCTGTTGACAAACTCCTTTAAAATTTGACTACTTATTTTCTAAACTATAACTAATCCAATAAAATTCTAGTAAAATTAATCTCTCTAGGTTTGTAAGTTCGTTAAAACAGTGTTTTGTTTTTCATACTTCCGCATTATACTTCCATTTTGTGACAAATAATACAACACTTATAAATTTCCATCCAATAAATCTTCATCCATTTATAAATCTTCATCCTAATTAAATAATGCCCGGCAATCAGGATTTCCATCTTTCAACTCTACAAGAAACGGAGTTGATGACACTGAATATAAAGGGGTACCCAGTGGGTGTCCCATTGTAGTCCCGAAAGTGTGTTTTCATATTTAGAGGCAGGGACCAAGCAGAAGAATCCCCTAAATATCATTTTACACGGAGGATACTGTGATCATGCTATATTTAGGGTGCTCTAGCCGTCATTAGCTAACACGATGGATCATCAGTTGGATCGGGATTCGAAATCACTGCATTCTAATAACAAGAACAAACAGCCTAAACAACCAAGCTACTGTGACCACCGAAAGAAAATATTGGTCAACTTCATTCCTATGTGAAATCAACACCACCAGCTATTGGAAATAGAATCTTGTGATTATATCCTCATATACACTCTATATTCCCGAGGTTCTTGAGAAAAGTTATAGAAGTAAATCAACGAAAATAGTATCAAGGCATTTCAATCTTCCGTTATAAGTATCATTTGATTAGCTTTCTAATGAGTGCACATTTTCGTAGTTCTATTGAATTATCTTAAAGAGTAGGTATTCAAATGATAAATGTTGATCACTTCTTAGAGTGCAGCCAAAACACCAAAGTCTGTTGTAAGATTCTTGAACTTTCGCACCATTTGTGTCTTCCAAGATGATATTCTTTAAAAAATGGATTATATACACATATCGAAAAGAAAACATCAGATAACCTCTAACAGCAAAATATTGTTGGATATGCGAATTAATCAGTAACTGTGAACTAGTAATTAAGTTAAAGGAATTAGGTTTATATTTAATCGGTAACTAATTTAAATAAAAAGAGGGTTCTAGCGCTTAGTTCACGTTACAGTTTCTGTTTTATAATTGTAAAATGCTATAAGGAATAAGAAAATTGTATGAAGTTATTTGCCAGGAAACGTATTCAACTTAATTTAAAAAATTGTATGTTTTTAACAATAAAGTATAAATATGAGATTTTCAACGAATTTCTTGAAATTCTCAAATTTGATCTGGTCCATATAAAAAGACAATCAATACATGCACAGAGATGCAAGCGAATCCCACTCTGTACCTTAAAGTTAATTGGTTTGGAATACTAGCTCATCAACCAAGCGCTTCGTAATTTTGGATCACAGTCAGATGACGAAGTGGCATCTGAGCTGGCACCCTCCTCTCCTTATACTCTCTACACCAGTGGAAGGACTTTAAACGTCACAGACTTACGTATACATTTCCCCAACCCACTCAGTTCCAGCTACCCAGTTAAGGAGAAACTCACCCAATCACTGTCCACGGCAAATGACGCCACACTGTGCTGATCTTAAAGTGAAGGGGCGTGAAATTATTAAGTCACTGGAGCTTTAATCTTTAACAACAGCAATAAATAAAAAAAAATTCACTCATAAACAATTTTTAGATCACGTTTTTCATATCATTTGATCCATTAAATACCTATGTTAAAAGAAAAGCCTATTCTGTTGTCGTAAAATCGAAATGCGTTTTTTATATTAGAATCCTTGTCAATTTTCATAAAAATAAATATTTAAAATACACTTGATTAAAATTGTTTTAATCTTTATAAATTTTAAATATTTACAAAATATGACTCTCTTTTGATGTAAATATAAATTATAAAATATAAGTTCTTCAATAAAATTTAATAGTAATAATAGATGCAATCTTCATCTTTAGCAAAAAAAAAAAAAAAAAAAAAAAAAAAAAATGAAGAGGCATTTAAAATTACAAAAATATTTCATTATTTACTTGTTTACATATAAATGTTACTGTTCTTTTAAAAATGAGGTGATGAAAATGTATAGAAACAGTACGAACGAAATTTTTTACGAAATTATATAAGTATGAATATTTTACAAAATCGAAATTTATGAAATATACAAAATATTTTATTTCTACAAGTTTAATCCATTCAATAACAAAATCAGCTATTTTTTCAAGATGAAAAATTCGCAATCAATGTATTGGATGTGAAACAGGTTTGCTTATAATTCAAATATTTGAAATGACAACAAATTCTGAGAAATGCTACAAAATTAAAATAAAAGAAACTTATTTCATAGAATTTTGCTCTATTTATCATTAATATAATAAGAAATGATGCAAATGCACAATTTGTTCTTAACTTCAGAACATGCAGCTTATCCTGTCAACAAATAAAATTATTTTGATAAGGATTTGTTTTGAAAATTACAGGTTACTCTATATATAAAATTTAATTACAAACTTACCATCTACAGATAAATTTTCATTATTTTTCAAATTTAGTTCAGAAGAGGACTGAAGAAATAAAAGGCATACAATATTATCGTTTCCAGAAATTTTAAAAGCATTTGTAAATTTAAAAATTCATCAGCAGTAATAACAGCAAAACTAATATTGCTAATTTGAAATTGAAAATGTTTTCATTCCATACAGTATTGTAAATCTTCTAGAGAATTATGCGAGCATTCACTCTGAGCAATAATATTCTTTGTTTTTTTTTAAGTTAGGTATTTTTATTTTTATGGCTAGGCATTTACTTAACGATATTGACTTATTTGAAATTATTTTATAAGTGTTTGGTTGTTATTTCCAAGAATGGCTTTGTAAATTTGAAAAGGGAATAATGATGATTGTAAGCGAGCACAAGTTTAATAGGAATTTCTGAACATAAAAGAAATAGATTGCATTAATATCCATCTCAAATTTATAATTCCCAAATTAATTTAAGCCGATATTTTTCTCAATTTAATAAATTGAAATATTATTATTAAATAAATGTTACTAAGGTCTAAAATATACTTGATCATGGTACTTCTCAATATGTTCATTTGTTTTCAGAGAAATATGGTTTCTTTTTTCATTGCATTTTTAGTTGTTAAGCCTATGTGTTCTCTCAAATTATCTTTCAAGAGATATGGATAAGAGTATTACAAAGAATATTTTTTTTTTGCTTACCTCAAATGGTATCACCTAAAGGAAACAGTTTTAAAATGGTGGTTTTATATTAAAAACAAATTTAATTATTTTCAGTCTTCCGCTGTAAACTTTCGATAATCCTGAGTACAGAAAGTATAACAAAAAACGGGAAAAAATTTAAATAATAATATTATTTATCTGGTTTCTAGACATGTACTAGGTTTTAATAGAATCCAGATGACAAATAATTTAATTCCATTAAATTTGATGAACTAGAAGAGTTCTCAGAACAGAAGACATTCTTAAAAGCTAGATGGATTACCAAGAAAAATATAAATCCGCACATCTAAAAGGAAAATCCATCAAAATACCTATGCTATTTAACTATATATTTTTTCATATTAAATATATTAAAACTATATATTTTCATACTCTATCATGCTTTGTATTTAGAGAGAGCCTTTGTTACTTAACATAGTTTCTTGATGATGTTGCATTTTTCTTATACATCAGTGTGCAAGTAAGCAGTTTTTGTTTCCAAAGAACTTAATATGGATGATACTAATAGGCTTACGGTTATCACTATTTTTCAACATGAAGAAATATTTAAACTTATTAAGGAATAATATGAGAAAATAACCCCCTGTTTCAATATTCACCTTTCTATATTTATTTGATTATTTAATTTGGATATTAGCCAATCTATTCAAATAAAACTTAGTATTATTGTATTAAACTTTAAAAAAAAAACAGGTAAATAAAATTAATTTTATAGAAAAACAATAAAAACTGTACAAATTCAAAAGGAAAGAAAACAGTATTGTGCTTACTTTAATACACTGTTTATTTTATTCTAGTACATGCACACATACATTACTTGTATGAAAATGTTTGTTTCTTGAAAGTTTTACAAATATATTATAATCATTAAATAATTTTTACTAGCTAAAGTTTCTGAATTTCACATTTGAGTACTATTTTATTTCTATAAATTAAACTAATGATTTATTAAATAGTCGTTGAACTGATGATAATAACATACTTTATTCGTATAACAGAAAGAAATTTTTATGAATTTCAATTACGATTAAAAAACACCTTATAATTTAATTATGAAAATAGAGAAAAAATATCTTCAGAATCATTTTTCAAAAGAAAAGCGAGCTAATTACAGTTTGGATAAAGTTAATGCATTTTTATTAAAAAAAAAAAAAAAAAAAAGAAAACTCTAATAATTTTTCAACGATGACTTATACTTTAAAGATCATGTAATACACTTT
Source organism: Latrodectus geometricus (assembly GCA_026290005.1). NCBI lineage: Eukaryota > Metazoa > Arthropoda > Arachnida > Araneae > Theridiidae > Latrodectus > Latrodectus geometricus. The sequence goes on from JAPDSC010139806.1 coordinate 59,058, forward strand.
AAAAAGAGTTTCTTTTGTTTTTTAAAAATATTTTTATGCTTATTTTTGAAAGAAGAGCAAGAAAAAGTTCTTGAAAAAATGTCGCTTTTTCACAAAACTCTTAAGTTCTTGAAGTGTTTTAAATAATGGATGCAATTAAACTGAAAACAGAATTGAAAGCGGGGCTTTTATTTAAAGAAATGTATTTTTTCATTTACAAGCATAAAAATAGTTTAAACACATATATTTGTTTGCGTTTTGCATTCTTTGTTACATAAAGTATTTTATTCTCTAGCGATAGCTTCTGGCTATTTCGCTTTTTTTTAGAAATGACAAGAGAAACGTTAACTTAAATTAAAAAAATTACTCTTGATGGTTGTAAGTTTTACTTTTTTCAGTCTTCACGAATACTTTCCTTTTTTCAAAATATCTCTAGCCAGTAGATAGATCTTAAAATCATAGACCCTGCAAAAAATATATCATATGTATAAAAATCTAGTCTTAAAACGTGTCTTTTTTAAATGCTTTCTCTTTTCGTTGTGGATTCTAAGTTAACTGAACTTGAGTCATAATTCATTGATTCATTTCAAATTTAAAACAAACCATTAAAAACTTTTCAGATTCTTTTTAGTTAAATCTCTATTATATTCTTTTGAAATCAAAAATTAATTATGAAAGCAAACAAAAAGATTCATCTTTCAGAAGTACTCGTGACTCATTGACGAAAGTAATTGGAGGATAACAGGATAAGTGCCATTAAAGCACTCAAGAGTCAACTTCAGATATGTGTAGATTTTGTAACTAAGATTTCTTGAGGTGTTAAGAATGTTTTTATCCTTAGGTAATTTTACTTTTGAATGTGATTAAATATGGAAGAATTCTAAAAAAATCTCTTTGAAAAAACTAAAATTTTATGAAATGTGAATATCATTTTGAAATTCTTCCTTGAATATTTTTAAGGTATGTAAGATATTTTTATTGTTTTTATTTTGATATATTTTCAACATTTCGTGACACATTCTTTTATGTTTCCGAAATAATTAGGAGCTTAAATTGAGTTAGAAACATTTTAATATTTCTAATAAGTATGTAAATTTATACAAAATATTTTAAAATCATCAGATTTAAAATAAAATTTTTTAATTAATTGAACAGGTCATTAATATGTACATTAATATGTCAACCATATTTGCAGTTTGTATACTTTACTTTATATTCAAACATATTTTAAAGTTTAAAAGCAACCCATCAATAAATATGATGAGAAAACTTTTTTCATAATAAAAATGAAAAACAAAAAAAAGAAAAAATGCTTATATTCTAACATAATGCAAAAAGTGGAATATATATGTATATGAGCAAATGTTCAATTTTTTCTCAGGTAATAATGCAAATATTTATATATTAAAATATGAAGTTACACATAGAAATATGTACATTTTTATATGATAAACTTGTATCTTATAATAACCAATAATAAGTATAAAAGGCATTCAAATTGAAGCGGCAGTATTTCACAAAACCATTTTAAAAAGACTTGCGTATAAATTATCATATATTTAAGGTGATTCTTTCAAACTTAAATTTAAAAATTTATTTTTTAAGAACATACCTTCTACTTACTAAGAGAATAAAGCCTTTTTGTAAAACATATCGAATATACGCATAGATAAAAGGCTGAAGATAAACAAGAGGAATTCAGTATAATGGGGAATAGAATTGTATATTTTTTCTGAAAAAATAGATAAGGTGATAAAGAATATAATTGTTTATTCCAAATATAGACTCTCTTATTAGAGGTAACTTGTTTTTAACAATGAATAGGAGGGGACACTTTGAAATTTCTGTTTACTTAATTATGACGAAAAATATTATAATATTGATTTATTAAAAAATAAAGAAAATTTTTGCACTTCTTAATATTTTCTGACAGAATTTTTAAACTTTCATAGAAAACTTATTTTTTTTATTTAATTTCATTGTTAGTTTTCTGTTATTTATTTGTCTCTTTTAATCATCTAAAAAAAGTAAGTTTAGCTTGTGATTCTTTCAACTACTTATGATTTTTTACTATCTTTCAAATGACTTGAATTCAACTTGTACCAAACTGACAGCTATAATTTAAATTTAAAAATATAGATAATTTATTTTGTTTTTCAAATTTTTTTATTAAAGTGGATATTTTTAATTTTAGAACATTTCAACTCGTTTGAAGTGGAATAAATAGTGTGTCTTGAGGTTAACAAAGTGTTTTAAGTCAATTGAAATATTATATGCCAATCATATTATGCTTAAGGCAGATTTTAAAAGGATTAATTACGGAAAAATTTGAATTAATTTTAATATTCCAATTCGCAGCTTTGATTTAATACGTTTTCTATAATACAATATGAAAAAAATATTTAATTTAATATGAATTTTTATTGCGTAATATTTTAGTTATCAATGCATAACTATAATTAAATTTTATCATGTTGTTTTATTTAATTAAAACATTATAATCTTTATGTTTAGAATGTTCATATTTGTTCCAAAAATATGTACAGACTTTTCGAATGATGGTAATACGCTCTATTTAATGTAGAGGAGGAACAGTAACTTTTAATTACACAGATTAAGAATATTTTATTTTAAATCTTCATATAATTTCAGTCTACGTAAAAAAAGGTTTGCAATCCTCTCTTCTAATTATAAAAAATGAGATTTTATATATTTTGAGAGCTTTTAAAATTCAGAAACACGTCAGCACCAACTAAAATAGATAGATTAAAAAAGCGGACTTGTAATGTTATAAAAAGTGTTATTGTCTTCTAATATAAATTTATCAATATATTAAACAATAGATGCATTTATTTTCTTTGAATTTAAGTCATGAATACATGTAAAACATATTGCTAATTTACATGGAAGAGGGTTTTGATTCCTTATGGATAATTCTGGCTGTAAAACTTTATTGATAAAATTACTTATATAGTAAATCAATTAAAATATTTCAGGAATGTAAAAATTAAATAAAAGACAAGTAGCTATAAGTAATATTGCGCAAATAGCTATTCTACATTCTCGCACATTTTATGTACAAAAGTTGTAGATTTAAGAGTTTGGAAAATATAAAAAAAATAAAGAATTTTAACAAATCTGACATTCAATAATCACTAGGTATAATTACCTGTTATTGAACAATTTTTATAAGTATATACGTATATATTATTATCATCATGTATCTCTTCGAAGCCTACTTTCTATTTAAATTAACTTATTCATGGGTATTAAGGTATGCAAATGAATGCGACATTAATTAAGTATACCATAACATTATATTATCTTATCAGACAAATATCATGCTATCAATATGTATATCGTGTCATATTTTTAGGCAAACAGACAAAAATATATTACAGTTCTATTTTCTGATTTTCTGATCAAACTGAATAAGCTATAATTTTCTTAAAATATTCTAAAATATTAAATACTATTTCAAATATGTAAGTGATGCAGAAGTTTCGGTAAACTATGAAGACAAAATAAGTTAAGAGAAATCAACCACTAGAAAACGTGACATGTTTTATCTCTCAAGTAATACTTTGTAATCTTGTATGAGGTATAAAAAAACAATATTTCAATTAACTTAAATCATCTCATCAACAAATTATGTATCATTTTGAATTCAGGACTAATCCTTATCTTCTCTTAGTATTCTTTGCTACTTTCAGATCTTACTAGCCTTCATATGACCTAATAACTTATTCTTATCACATTGGAATGTTACTAGGAGAATAATAATACATTTCCTTTCACTCGGTCTTTTCTCTACTTATTGAACTTTCATTCTTTACTTTACTTAAGAAATATCTACGATTTTTTTTTTTCAAAATTTAGTTTTTGATCTATATAAGGGAAAAAACTCCTATTTTTCCAAAAAATAATATAATTTTCCTGCCAATGATTTTGAAATCTTAGAGATTTCAATTGATGTAATATAAAATAAAATAATATGTGTTATACTAATTTACTTAGTTTTACTTTAAACAAACGCTTTTAAATAATGACCCTTATATAATATTAAGAATTAAAATAATCTGAAATAAGTATTACATAGCATGTCTCGTAAAAAGACTTCATTTTACCAACATGTGACATAATTTTACGTTATAATATTATAAACAATTAATACAACAAAACAAAACTAACAAAACACTTAAACACCTCTTGTAATTCAATCTTTTACATCAGTTAATGAAACAAATATTTATGTTTAGAAAAAAATGCAAGCATGTTATTATTCTAAAATATATCATGAAAAGTATCAACTTTTGAGATTACGTAATTTCCTTCAGATACATTTTTAAAAGTAAAGTTATAAATTAATTTTTTAAGACCTGTTACATGATAAAACTCTTTTCAATATTTAAGACTAAAAATAATAGAAATTCTCATGATGAATAAATATACTTAATAATAATAAGCCATAAATTCAACAGATCTTTATTGAACAAACTATTCATATATTTCTCAATAATTAGAAATACTTAGTATTTTCACTTGTGTAACATTTCATTAGCTTGTTTTTGTATAGCAAATATCTTTTAATGTAAATAATTCTGCTCAAGGGCATTCGCATACGTAATTATAAATTAGTTTAACATCAAATTTTGTAGAAAATAATTAAGCCAACACAATTTAAGTATGCAAAAATTATCCTGAAATAATTCTTTTAAATTGTTAATAGAACATTTTAAATTAATTTTCTGATTCTCTAAATTACATAGAACGAAGAATATTATATTAGTTTGATTAATATTTTAAAACGTTATTCTATAGACTTACTTTATTCGATAAACAGTTTCCATGAAAGAATTTTTTTCAGTTCTTCAATAATATATATATATATATATATATATATATATATATATATTGTTTGCATGTTTTCACTATTCATCCATCAACATTTTTTTGTTCATTGTTATTTATCAATATAATCATTTTTTGCTCTCCATCTTTTATTATGAAGTGCTTTATGTTTAAAAATGTGATGCAGTTTCCACTTTTTTTATTTATTTTTTTTGAGGGTGGTAATGTGAGCACTTGTGTTGTGAAACCTTTCGTTATGCTATTCTTTTACATTAGCAGTTAGTTCACCGTTATTATTAAGTTTAACATCAACAGCACTTGATTAAGAAATGGTAACATGCCGAATAAAAAATCCTCATGCATTCATATGTTTCACAATATCGAATAATCTGAAGGCAATTACACAAATAATTAGAAACGAATGTCAAAAAAATTATCCTTAATTTTAGAGCAGCTAAAAAAATATAAGGTAACTTCTGATCGAAATCATAACTTATAATATTAAAATCTTAATAAAAAGATGTAAGTACAAAAGTCATTATTTTCAGAAGCTATTGTCTTCATTGTCACTAAAATTCAATTTGAGGGAAAAAATACTTTAAAACGTTACAATATGTCTCAGGCAGCTAAGTATATATTAATAATTGCCTATTTACAACAGCGCCATGGTATTTTGCTGTCATTTGCCGGAATCAATTCTTAACTTATTATTGGCTACATTAATTCTAGACTCTTAATACTTATTATTGGAAATATTAGTTCATTGGCTCTAAAATTCAATTTGAGATAAAATATTTTAAAATGTCACAATACGTCTCAAAGTAGCTAATTATATTTTAATAATTGCTTTTTTACGACAGTGTCATGGTATTTTGCTGTCATTTGCTGGAATCCATCCGCTACTTAATATTGAAAATATTAAATCTAGTCAAAGGCAATGAAATATATCAAATGTTGAACAGACAGGAAGTGTTATACATACTATGGAATCAATTCCATAAAACAATAGATTTTTAACAACTGCTAAGACGAAGTTATTCAGGAACTACTGCTGAATTAATGATTGATATATTAAGTAAAAGCTCAAGCTAGAAGATTTAACGCTATTTAGTTTAAAAAACATTTTTTGTTGAAAACGGAATGAAATATCTAAGTCAGTTATTCAAAATAGGCTTCGTTTGGGTTGCCCTTGATCATGCAATCTAGTGGTATGTGTTCTGTTATCTTCAGTTATCATGAGTACCAACGAAATTGAGATGCTAAATTTCAATATTAAATATGCGATGATTGGACTCAAATATCATTTTCTGACAAATACTGCTCAGTTTGAAAGGGATACGAAATTTTTTTTACGATGGAAAAAGACTATCGGAAATAGCTCCACATTTATTCAAAGAAATATATTACGGAAGAGATAAGTTATTGGTGAGAGCTGTATTCACAAAATAATATACGGACTTATATAGTGCTGTATGTCATTCAAACTAATATTTTGAGGGCTCGAAAATTTGTAGAGAAGACCTCATGTCATAGTTTATGAAACCATTGGATATTACTTTCTTTTCTCGGGTGATAAACCTAGGCACTTTCAGACAGTTTTCTGATAAACATATTTGAAGATGTAACAATACTAAGTATGAAATAACCAGCATGTTTCTCTATATTAAGTTTAGTCTTGAAACATGTTAAATGTTTGGGAAACGAGAAATATGTAGAATTTGAAGATTCCTTTTCTTCAGTATATGAGCTCTATTTTTCAATGCCTTAATGAGTCAGTAAAATTTAGCGTGAAGTTGTTCAAAAACGACATTTAAATCAATTTGCATTATGGATAAAATGTTTCTTTTCAATTGCAGGAAATTTAATTGTTGCCCTAAAATATTTTTACTGTCATTCATTGTAAACTTATTGTAAATTGTAAGATTTAGAGAATCTTTTTTATTCCATTTTGTTATAGATTAATACTCTCCTTTATGTAGTAAAGCTCATCCAAAACTATGTATAAAAAAATCTGCTGGCATAAAAAAAAAATAAATAAATAAAAAAATAAAAAAAAATAATAAAAAAAACACTATACTTTATGCACATACATATTTGTCAAGCATATATTTAAGAAAACTCATTTCACCATTTTATTGGAAGAAGTCAATAAAATAAAAGTAATGCATAATTTTGAGAGAGGAATATTTTAATTTTTTTAGAAACATGAACTTTTAGCATTCCTGAAAGTTTAGACTTATTTCTCTTCTTCTGTTGTGTTGTAAAATGTTTAAAATTGACAGTAATTGTCGAAAATATCTTAATTAGGCTTTATTATGTATGAATTATTGTTTAAATGGGAAATCTTTATCGCAAATTTTAATATGTATAAAAACATTTCTAAAAATTTTCCTAATTTAATCCAAAACATTTTACATAATACCTGTGTAATGATATGGCAATTATTCTTCGAATTAAAACTTAAAATGGTGGTAAAGGGAACTAATAATTACTCTGAAAAATAAGTTGATCTGTTTCCACATTTTGTTTTGGTTTTAGTTGTGTGTCTATAATATCTGTTGTAAGACCTTAAAAATGTATTTGCTTTATTAATAACAACAAAATTTACAATTCACAAGAATATATATCAAAACTAATAATTTAACAAGATCAAACTTACAGTGCCGCTAACTTTAATATACAACATAAGTTTCTTCATTTTTTATATATGAGGATATTATAAAAATATTAGGTTTTTAATGCATCAAATACAAAAGTAATTATCAAATATAAGAGTTTAATTAAATAATTACCCTTAATATAAAACTAATTTTTTATAGATAAAATATTTTCTAACATTCCAGTATGATTTTCAAAGGATATATACCTTATTTACTTATAAATAAGGCACATAAATTATAAAAATTAACAAAAACATTTTTTTAACAAAAGTTTATCAAAGTTTTTCCACAAAATAAAAAACAGCACAAGTTTAAAATATATATATTTGTCAAATACATCACTTACAACAATAAAATATAACTTAAGGCTATCTTTCTGAAAACATATTTATTCAAATATCCTATATATTATCTTTGCATTTATAAAAAAAAAATGAAATTCGCTAAGCTCATTTTAGTAATCTTTCTCATCTAAATGCACGCAGCTTCTCTACATTAGCCCTTTACTAACAGTAATTCTAATATCGATAATGTTATTCGATATAACAGAGAATTTTTTGCATTCAAATCGATGAGAGTAACGGCATTAAATGTGTTCAAGGAACATAATATTTTATTTTACTGGGAATCAAAATACTTTAAGATATGGTAAGAGTACGTGGTTTTACTCAATAAGTACACACAGACGTTTTATTCGTGGTCTTTATTTTTTCTTAGGTCCAAAGAGAAATATCTACTGTCTATTCCCAAGGAAGAAATGTGAAATACTGACACTTTGAGAGTTTCCAGTTGGGGAAGTCCCTGCAACAAACAGTAAAAGATAAGGTGTTCCAATAAAAGAAAAAATAACATGTGCCGCTAAAATTTAAGCCAGTAATATTTCTGTTTAGTGGAATTGGAACACGATCGAAGCTTTTAGGTATTCTTTCTTGCGTCTTAATATCAGATTTTCAGTATTAAAATAATATTTAAACGTAAGAGGGGTTCAAAACAAGTGATATTTATTACTAAATGCTTTGTGTTTTGTAATACCTTTTGTTGTAGATAATCGAAATTTAATACTGATATTTCTTTGAGTTGATATTGAATTATTCTGATCATTTGAAAGATTTCTTGCATTATAATAATACTTTGTATAAATATATTTATGAATTATACGAAATAATAATTTTATTTTTGTATTTTGTGTGAGTTTACGATTATTATAAGTGAACTTTTAAGTAAAATTACTTTTATTCTGTGCATGAGTAACATTATAACACTAAAAAGGACTTTTAATAGCAATGAAAAACCAATCATTTGAAAGATTTTAGAAATTTTTGATTATAATTTAATAATGAAATAAAAGTAATCATTATAATTGTAATTAAAACTATCTATACCGAATAAGAATGCTTTTAAGCAACTATGTCGGCCACCAAATGCCATGGTATGCCTCCTGAACTAATCCGTGCAGGAGAAAATGCTCAATAACTTTAAGTTTCTCTATGACCTCAATGTATCAGAGGACAATATATATTTAAAGAGAGCATAATCACATTTCTATGCAAAGAGATTAATTTAAGTTGCCGATATGGGGGTTAATGCATTTTCAATAATATTGTTGTACAATACAAAATAAATTCTGATAATTCATATTATACAATATGAAATATCAGAATAGATTTTGTGAACGTTCTTAATTAACAGATTTTATTTTACATTGGATAAGGAATATTGCAAAGGTATGCATTGGATAAGGTATACAGTACAAACATTCCACATAAACTGAATGCCTAATGACTTTCGTAATAACAGAAAAGATACACATATTTTATCAAATATTTAAAATTAGTCTTATAAACGAGACTTGAAAAATTCAACAATTTAGAATACCTAACTGATTCCAGTAAAATTTCATATTTTCCTTTATTTTTATAAATTATTAAAAATAAAAGAATATTGTAAATCTGATAAATTACAGCTGCACTAGAAATAAGATATTTAATAAATTCCTAAATAAATGTCCTTCGTTCTCATTCTGCTGTAATAACATTTTAAACTTTAATAAAAAACCAACTAGGAACCAGTTTTCAATTTCACCAATTCAATCAATTGTAACCAATTTCAACTTGTAATCCAAGTTGTAAATGTGTGTAATAAGAAAAAAATTCTTATTTTTATTTTATTTTCTTAAAATTGATTTCAAATTGAGTTGTAACTGTTTTACTCACTTAACTGTTCTAAGTTAATTGTTTATCGTTAACAACTATTATAAAACAATTTATTTAATATAATGAATAAAGTTTTATATATATGCCTTCTTTAATTCACATACATACTTTATCTTTCACACTAAGTTTTATATTCATTCACCTCACTAAGCACTGCTTTCCTTTTGATTAATTGTGTTGTCATCAAACTTATACTCATATAATAGTAAATAACAGGTAAAATTTAATTATTTATATCATAATTAATTTGAAATAAATAATTATGAAATAAACTAAAATTTAACCAATTAATTCCAACAAATAGTTTTACAGTCAAAATTTAAACTGGATCTTGTTATAGTAATATGCAGTTTATACTATTTATCTCTTTTATTAACAAATCTAATTAAAGTTAAGATTTTTTTAAAGAAAAATGCATAAAAAAGATAGATATATAAAATATTTTTCAAATGTATATAATAAAAATTACAAAGGTTTTAGGTTAATAAAAATAATTTCAAAATTTTGTGCTCAAGAACTTTATATTTTTATAATTTGGCTGAAAAATTTGAATATTTTATACAATTTAATATAGAAACACATTTCAAATTCAATCTAACTTTATTGTCATTACAACTAGTAATTATCATGGAGCTGAAAAAAATATTTATTTTTATTTTTTTTCTAGTCACAGTAACAACTATGTAAAATTAATGCAATCGATTGTTTGATTCGATTATAAACTGAACGTGTATTAAAAATTGCATTTTGATTTATTTGATTTGTTGCTCTTATTACCTATTATTTTACATTTAAAATAAATGAAAATTGTAATTTTATTAGAAAAAAAAAATTTTTTATTAGAGATTTGTTGCTCTTCTTCTGTCATTGTACATTTTAGAAAAAGTAAAAACCGCAAATTTGTTTGAAAAAAGAAGGTAATAATTGTAATAACATAAAACTTTGCCGTTCAATATTTCCCTAAAAATTCTTTAAGCTTTTCCTCAAGAAATTGGAACTTTATAACTTAACCTCAATTAACTAGTTTAAATTAGTATCAATTTAAAATTTTCGTAATAGTGTGCTGTTAAAAATTTAAAATTGTCTTCCCTAAAATTCCCTAATTATTACACAATGATTCCAAGTGCACACTATCATTCGCATAAATTTATGCGAATATAGTAGCTTCAACATTTCTGTGCTGAAATTAAATGTTGAAATAATTGCTTCGTTAATGTAAATAAAGGTTGGTTTTCAATATTTCCACATCATGCAAGCGATGCTTCATTTAAAACCTTTATTTTACTTTATTTGTTTGCAAGTCAAAACTGTCTGACTAGATTTCATTGTAAGTGGAACCTCAAAGAGTTAGGCAGTACGCTATCAATCGATAAAACTATTTTTGGAAAATTAGACACTCCATCATTCCACATGGTTGCTTACTGGCTATCACTTTCAACATTTGCCACGTCATCGGTGGAGACAGAGATTGTGTAATTTCAAGTGGACTGCTGAACCAATGAAACCTGAAAAAAAAAGACTTTTCTGTGAGCCATCACTTTCACCAAGTGACTGGGATTACAGAAAGCCCACCATCCCACTTTTCTATTATCATCTAAATGCCAGTGCTGAGGAAAGCCATAAATACCTTTCAAAGAAAAAGCGCATACAAGAAAGAAGAATAAAAAGAAACAAAAAAATGAATAGCTTGGTTATTCGAGAAACACTGGTCACCCAATAAAAGAATATAATGAAAAAACTTTCCTCATCCATTATGGTGACTTAGAGCTGTCGCTTAAGAAAGAAAATGATAAAGTGACAATGAGATTTGTGTTCTAATCCATTGTAAATACACAGTTTTAAAAATTCTTGAGATTAATTTTTTAAATTAAAATTTTATCCCAATAAAAACAATAAAACAAGAAGCTTAAGAATTTTCATAATTTATTTATAACATTTTAATATAATTTTTTGAAACTTTAAACATACTTTTAATTAGATTTAAAATAATAACTTCGTGAAAAATCAGTTTACACAAATTATTTATTAATTTTATATCAAAATAACTATTTAATGTACTAAATTCAATTTATAAATTACATAATTAACACAATTTAAAACGCATACTAAAATATTTCAAAATAAATTATATGGTAATAAAGGAAAATGCAATGAAATATAGTTAACAGACTATTAAAGGAGGGAATCATATTTCACAAGATCATCCCTTTTGTTATTAACTGCGCTAAAGGATTATGCTAAATATTCTGAGTATGAGTACAGTGTTTCATCGAATATAATTTACTAATTTAATTGTTTTAATGGGAAAATATGAAGAATTGATATATATATTATTAACAGTAAAGTAACTGTAAATTCTATTGAGAAATTTTCCAAATGAATAAATTAACAAACTTCTCAAACATTTCAAAATTTATTCCAGTGTTATATTAACGTAAAAAAGCAATTGAATTAAATGTACATATTTAACATCTAGCTATGTGAAAAGGAAATTAAATATTTAAATCTACTCATTTTGCAAGATTGAGTCAGAGTGAATAAAAAAGGAATAATTTGTAAAATGTAGTTAAAATAGTTATTCTTCAAATCACAATTTAAAATATTAAATGCGATGTTCTTCTTAAGAATTAAATTGAAATAAATATTATATTTATTATATCTCTTCAAGAACTGTGATTTAGTAACTGAGCATTTAAAAATTCTGAAAGGCTTAAAATTTCTTTTTTTAAATATACAGAAACTTTATATAAAAATTTTGTTTCAAAAATTTGTAGAATTAAGGGAATAAATTATTTTCAATTTTTGTGTCTTAAAAATTACAAATAATTCATAAAATATAGTCAATACAAATGCATTCTAAGCACGCAAAACTCTTGAATTATTAAAGGGAAAAAAAGGAAAATAGTTTTGAAAAAAACTAAAATTGAATGATATGCTTAAAATGTTGTTAATGTCATCCACACTTAATTATATCATATCACGGAATATGTAAGCAAAAATATTATGTGGTAGAAATCCTAAATCACAGATTGTATTTAATTCAAGTGATTTTTCATTTTTGATTAATTTCTAAAACTCTGTTTCATATGTCATTGAAAATCAGAAAAAGTGTCTGGTGATTTAATGATTACCGACTACGGTAAAGAAGTTACCGTAGAGAAAAATATTTTGTTATTAGTCTCCAGCATAAATCCAGAGTTACCTCTAAAAATCAGTTTTGAAGAACTATTTGACAAATTCATTACTGATCAACCACATTTTTTCCCTAATGTATGCAAGTCTAGAATAACACAATAAATAAGTTGATACACTGGATATTAACACAATTAAAGAATAGCAAATATTTTTTTGAAATTAAAAATAAATTTGTAATTTTCCATTGCGAATAAAATGTTAAGCTTAAAATGAGACAATTTTTAACCCATGTGGCCTCTTAAAGATTTAAACCATAAGAAGTATTGGCAAATTGTTTTCTTTTGCAATTTGCGAACGCAAACACATTTACTAATTTCTTTAATATAAGATTATCAAATGTTGAGTTTATAAATATTATAAAATTGACTGAAATAGCAATTTACTTTAAAGTAAGAGACTTTCACTTGTAAGGATATTTTGATAAAAGAACTTACTTCAGAACACCAGACTAAAGTTCTCGAGAATACAACGTCGTGTTTTTTCAGCAAGAATAAAGCAAAATCGACCTGTAAAAAAAAATTCTTTATTGTAGTAAAATTTATAAAAAAGTGCATAAAATAACACATTTACTAAATTACACTACAACCTAATTAATATTAAGCCATCATTCAAGTTTCCTTTATTATTGTACTTTGGCATACCGGAATTTATATTAATTATATTATCCTTCATATGTTTTATTATTCCTAAAAACATGAATATTAAAATTTGCATCTCAATAAATACATATTTCTAAATTGTAAAATGTAGAAAATTAAACGAAAATGAAATTTTGAATATTTTAGAACTAAAACAACTTATAACAATATGCTTTTTTAAAATTAAATTTTAATGTATAATAAAGTATTTTACACTATGATAATATAAATGCAATTAAAGCAAATAAATAACTAAGATAAATAGAAAAAATATCCACCTAAATTATTTTATTTAACTTAAACTATACATATCAAGTTTTGTTTTTTCTAGTTTTTGATTTACATTTTACATTATTTTAAATTAGTTCCTAAAGTTTAGATTTCTCAATTTTATATCTTGATTTGAATATGTACCTAAATTAGTAAAATATATAATTAATAATAAATATATCATCAAACCGCCTGTTTTATTTTATTTATTTATTTATTTATTTTTCCCTGTCTAATTTTAAAAATTAAGATAAGAACATTCTGTTAGCTAAGAGTATCATACAAACAGATGTTTAACAGCTGAGGAAGTCTGACATAATTTTAAGTAATAATATTGATTATGAAGCTATGTTTTGCATAGGGTTAAAATAAGCAAAATATTTTATAAAAAAACTATTCATGAAAGATAGTATCTTGAAGGGTATGGAAACCTATTTTACAAAAATGCTAAAATTTTTAAATAAATATACAAATTTTAAAACAAATATATAATTAAATTCAACTGGCTCTATAATATTTACTTACTATTATCTTCAACTTAACGCAAATGTTCATAAATGGAACTGAAATAATTATCAATATAAAACAATGACCATTTGAACATAGAATAATCATATTCTACATAATTGTCAATTTTTCGCATAAGAAATCTTTAAAAATAATATAATTTTGCCATTAGTTCTCAAATCACATAACTTAAAGATTCTCAAACGATGCTCTTAATATCCATGCTTAAAAATAAAATAATAGAGCGACTTTGCAACAAAGAACTGAGATAAATATTTCATCCAAACATATTCAAGGGAGAAGGTAGATTCTTTATCCTCCAAAGAACACGAAAAGTAGTTGAAGAAATATATGATAATTATACCTTAAGTAAGTGTTTAATTATTTATTTTTTACAATACATTGTTTGAAGTTTGAGATATTACTACATGAAAAATTGTTATTTGGAGAAGAAAGCATTATATAAAATTCTTTATTCAAAAAAAGTATTATGTAAATGGTACCATGTTATAAGAAAAGTTAAAAACTAAATATGTTAATAAAAGTTTATTGAATTTTATAAAATATAATAAAATGTCTTTATTGATGTTATATAATATATGTGTATGTTATATAATATAATGTTATATAATAAAATGTGTTTATGAAAAAATATAATGTTTTTATTTTTTAGTTTTATTCTGAATTTAATTGTGAACTTATATATTTTTATGATTTAAGCTCTTAATTCCTTTATTGATTTATATTTGTGAAAAATGTTTTCACTGTTCCTTTTTATAGTTTCAAAATTAAATAGATTTGAAAAGTACTTATTAAAACTGAATCTATATTCATAGATAATTAAATATACTAAATATTTAGTATATTTAATATTTAGTATCGAATTTGAAGAAATATTTCTAAAAGCATAACCATTTTATTCAAGAATTATTTTTGAAAATAAATCAGAAACCTCAAAATAAATCATTTTTATATTTATAATAATATTATTTTACATTATTATACTATTATATATTATTAATTTTCATTATATATGTTTTTTATAATATTAAAAATTTGACCACATGAAAATTTCCAGGATCTGTCTCCAAAATATAGATGTTAATCTGTTTTAAGTTTACGATAATTCAAATTGAAATTGAGAAGTATTCGAGACCTCTATTATAATGAAAAAATACAATACATTAAACCTATAGATAGTTTATTATTGTTAATATTAATGGTTTATTATTGCATTATTAATATTAAGTTCTATAAGCTAAGTTTAAAATTTTGAAAATTTAATGATATTTACTTAATGAGAGGTTTTAATGAATGAAAATCTCAAACTATCATTACTAACTGAAATTGATTTCATTTATTTTATAACGATGTGTATATTTAACTAATTAATGTTTCCTTGATTCTAATTAAAAATATTTGAAATAAATAAAAGAAATCAGCTTGAAATTTCCTAATTTTATCTATATTAAAATTAAATTAACTATACTCAAAATTCTCATTTTGTTTTAGAGTTTCAATTTCATTCTATGAAAAAATACTAAATAGTTTTAGAAGTTTCTAAATTAGTTTAGAAAACATGTTACACTTTCTCTAATCTTCTATTGACCTTTCCAGTTTGGTGGTATTTAAAGAAAAGAGGCAAAACTTACAAAGTTATTAACATTAAAAGAATAACTATGCAAACACTGACAAATTTTGCTTTGTTTTAATTAATACTTAACTTGCCCTGCAAACTGAATCCTTTTGTTAGTTAATCTTAATAACTAGCTTTTTAGAAATGAATGAATAAAATGTAAAGAAATTATTTTAAATTTTTTTATTATATTGCAAAAAAAAAAAAAAAAAATATAGTGTATACTGTAATACATTCGCAAACTAAATCATAAATGAAAAATATTTTTTTTTACATAAAAATAAATTTGTTTTTAATATAGGTGTGTTTGCTGTAATCTTTATTAAAAATTCTTAACTATAGGAATTATTGCACTCCATAGTATATTAATTTTAAGTAATCAAGATTTGGGAGCCATTTTATAAAACACGGTATAATTTTTGCATTTATATACGTTTTATTTTTACTTAAACCAGCAAAATCAAAATGAAACATATTTTCAATTTAAATATTACGGTTTTTATTCATTCAGACTTTGAAAGCAAAGGGAAAATTTTAATATCGTAAAACTCATTAATAATACCACCATATAAATGGAATTACTTTTTTCCTATCCCCTCTCTACGGATTATTCTTTTAAAATATTTTCTTCAACTTCTAAATTTCTTTTTAAGCTTATTTCATTTTATTGGCCAAGCTAGAATGTAAAATGCAATGTTAAGAAAATTTTATAATTATTTAATAATGTTAAAATTAAACGCTTACTAGTGTCACTGAATAAGTGATATATATATATATATATATATATATATATATATATATATATATATA
>JAPDSC010139806.1:75826-138990 GCA_026290005.1 Latrodectus geometricus
TATATATATATATATATATATATATATATATATATATATATATATATTTGAAATACCTCTAGCCATTTCTATTCAATTTTGTATTAACTTTGTATTGTATTCTTAGCTTATGCCACTGATATTGATGATGTTTTTAAATTAATTGTTTTTTTCATAATTAAATTGACTTATTAATTTAAATTTATTTATTTCTGATCAGAATTTACTTATTGATTTTGTTTTCTCTGCTGATTTTCTGAAATTGTAAATGGATACATCATCAAAATTTTCTCTTTATTAATTGCTTCGCTTTGATATTTAACCTCTTTTAATAAGAAATATATTTTATTTTTCTTGTAATAAATTAATAGGATTTTTTATTTTTTTAATTACGTATTTTTGAAATGAAATTATTATAATCCTAAGCTAAACTTTTATTTAGACATTATTAATGATGACAACAAACTAATTTATTTTACGAAGCTAAGAAATGACATTTTCTAGCTCCATGTACTATATTTACCATAAGTAGGGAAGCAAAATCATATTTTATGATTAAGACAAATAATTACTTTTAATAGGAATAATGATTAATATTTTTAAAGAAATAGAATTTTTACTAGCCATTTGATGATTAATGGAAGAAAACCAACCATCATAGAAATATCGTGTAAGTCACATAGATAAGTTGGTAAGAGATATCGACTATCTTCTTACGAACTAATCTATGTTACTTATATGTTCTAGTCTTGAATGGAAATTATAATAAAGACTAAATAATATTATGTTCTTGGTACTAAAGAATGACCACATGGATAAAGACGAACCAAATAGGATGATTTTGCTATCATTTAGAATTGCTTATTAATTCTGGAGGGTATAACCTGCATGGCTGGTGAATTAATATTTTAAAAGAATCTCCTGGGGACTAAAATGTACAACAATTTAGTAGACATTAAAACATGACATAAATAGGAAAAGTTCACTTATTCGGTTTTATAGGGTGCTGAAGATTTTGGTACAAATCCTTATAATGATATTTTATGCCTGTTTTTGAGATTGAAACTTTCTAATTTTACATTTAATGCTATATATTATATCTTTAAATTAATTGTTTCAATAAATGATGTAATAGTCATTAGAAGGCATGATATAAAACATGTCGGCTGATTTATAAAATACTTAATTGTATAGTAACTGCGCAATATTCTTATATTCTTATTTCAAAGATTCTTATCAGAAAAATAAACATTTATGCTTCAATAATTCGTTTAACAACATTACCCTCTTTATAATACAAATTATTCAACGAAATAAAATAAACTGTAGGTTTTAACATATTACAGATAATAAGCATAAATTCTATTTAAACTTAGCAAATAATTAATATCTTCATCCTCATAATAAAAAATCTAAAAACGTCGTCGTCTTTATTTTAATAAAATAAAAAATTGTGATTTGTTGTTTCTTTTAGGAAACACATTTTTAAGCTTAAAAATCGTATTCATTATAATTGTATCATTATAATTGTGTAAACTTCTTTTGAACATAAGCCATATTTCATATATACTAATTTATAAATTATGACACACGAAAGATGAATTAAGAATGTTTTAATTTAAATAGATTTAAATCAAATATTTGGGGGGGGGGGATCACCGGATTTTCTGTACAGAATTTTCTTTTAATTCGCAAAAGAAATCAAATGTTAATCTGATACTTTTTATCTTCAAAATCACAAATAAAGAAGTTTTGAAAGGAACAAATGTTTCATTTTTAAACATACTTTAAAACTTATTTTAAACATACAATAATTAGAAATTTGAGTATCAAAACTACACAATTTTCGCTTTTAAATAAAAATAACATATTTAGGGAAACATTTTAGACGTTAATAAAGTCTGTTTCTTGTTTGCTAAATTTTATTAAATAAAAGATTATACTTCAAATTTGTTTTATCTTTTAGGAAACAGATTTTGAAGCTCACTAATCATATTCATTATAATTCTATTGTACACTATTTTTGAAGATAATATAATAAAATTATAGAATACAAAGAATAGCGATTATGTAAAGTTTAACTTTTACATAATCGATATTTTTTATACTTTAATTTTATTTCAAAACTTATTTGTTAGAAATATGAATCATTTTAAGATAACTTTACATTATTTTGAGCCATACACATTACTCTGAATTAAAAATAAGTCTTATTTCCCTTAATTCACAGAATTATTCCTTAAAATTTATTTTTTGCAACTCTTTAACAGAATTTTAAATGCAAATTTCTCTTGAATATTGCATATTTTAAAATCAAATTTTCATGTAATGCAAATATGAACTAAATTTTTTGTGTCATAAATTAATAATAGGGTAATAATGTAGATAGTTAGCTGCCTTTTTGAAGTTTTAGATCTTTCAACATATTTTAACGGAAATTGTAAACAATTATCAATAAAATTTCCTGACATTGCCAAGAATATATGAATTTTAAACATAACAACTATGAAAAACAACTTTAAAAATAGGAAATGTTCATCAATAACGAATGTAGACTTTGATGCCAACTTGTTGTCAAAGTATATGTTGCGTGCCTTTAAACACTAAATCTTAGAGAAAAAGTAGTCATAAAAAATAAAAAGTTTATAGAAGTACTTCTGAATGATGGTATACTACTTGTAAAATCAATAATAAACCATCTAAGTAAGAGTATATGGGTTAAATTAATACAGCAGACAGTATTGGCAACTTTTATCTAAGACAGATGAAGCAGTATATTTCTTTCTTAAGATTTTCTCTTGAACACTAATGCACAAAAATTGCTTTTCAGTGTAAAAATAATTCAGTTACAAAGCAAACGATTTCCAATATTCTAGAAACATTTTAGCAATGAAAATTTACAAAAGGGTTTATTTAAATTGACTAAAAGTGTAATATATTCTAAATTTATTCTTATATTTTAATTAAATAAATAATAAGAATAACAAGAAAATATAAAGTTTTTAGAATTTATAACTTAGTAGAACATTTTGATATTTTTGAAGAAGTTCTGCGTGGAGAATAAACATAAAATTTAAAAACTCTTTCTGTTTTAGAATCATAAAAATGTTGAATCTGAAAATATTTTCAGTTTATATAAATTAAGATATTTTAGAAATATAGCGTGTGTGTGTCAAAAATTTTAAATATGTAAGATTGCTTGTGCGTTATTATTGTTATTTGTTATTTATTAATATAACATTTGTAAAATTTTACTTATGATTACTATTTGTTTTATTTTCAAAATTAATTATTCAAAACACTGTAAAATATACAAACATTTTAACAAAGATTAGGGCAATACCAAATTATATTAATTTTATTAATGAATCTAATCTCATAGATAAATGAAAATTTTGCGAACTAACTAAATATTAAATTTTATGAAAGATCAGTATTTATTGTGTGATTCATCATAAGAAAATATCTATTTTTATAGAACGATCATTATTTATGGTGTTTAATGACATCAGTTTATTTCAATGAGGAAAAGCTAGCTTGAATTTCTTATAATACAATTAGTATAATATGTGTGACAATTATTTTACCGTATTAATATTTGCTATTTAATTTTTTATTTATGTTTTTAACATTCATAAATTATGTTTAGGTACTTATATTGATTTTTTTAATCTCAATTAAACATTTATTTGACTATATTTATAAAAGAAAAAAAGGATTAATTTGTGAAATTAAATTTACGTTAATTTAGTTACTTAAAATTTTGTAAATTGACTCGTACAATATATTTTACAAACTAACTTATTAAATTTAAAGAAAACACATATGGGGAAAAAAAAAGCTTAAAAATATTTGTATTCTTTAACAAGCAATAACTTAAAGTCAAATTCCAGGTTTGCTGTCTCATTTTTCTAATCTGTTACCTTGTTATCAGCTTTTTTTAACAGTATTTTCTGAATCTGAAAGGTCAAAATATAAAGAAAATATCATAAATCATAATATAAATTTTAATGTAACAACACATTGTTAACTTTTTTTTTACGTTTATTTTTGTTTTTCTTTCATGAATAAAAAATGTCAGTTTTACGTTTTCACTTGTATTTCCCCTCTATCGACAGTCTTATACATTTCTTTTTCATAAAAGTATCCTTAGATCCTCTAAGACTAAAATTTATTCCTTTCCTATTTTTATACAAAGGTAAAATTTAAGCTTTTAAGAAAATACCGAATCAAAAGGGTCTAGAGCATGATGGATCTGAAATCAATAACAGTCAAGCACAGTGTAACTTCAAATTTACGATTTTTCAATAGTTATTAAAAGGGGAAGACTTGTAGTGTTGTGGGATTCGCTTTCTCGACACTTGATGGATTACTGTGTTTCGTGTAGCTTGAAGACGATCTAAGTAAAAGAGATTTCTTTTTGTACATTAGTACAAATGATTATTCGAAATATAAATTTTAATATATTTCTAAATATGCATGGGGAAATGCAGAAAATTCACATTTGCATATTCATGAATTTGTTTTGGGTCACACGAATGGCTTGTTTATAATGAATAGTCTGAGTAGTCCTTATTGTTACAAGTAAGAACAATATATCATCTCAGGGCCCGATTTTGTTGAAAAGATAAAATAGTGCATTATTACGGCTCATTATGATTTTTGAAAGTTAGGAAAAAATTAAAAATGAGTACCTTATTTTTTATATATTTAAACTAGAATGGTAATAAAGTTGATAGTGTTTGATTTTGTTGGAAGAAATTTTGATAATCATCATCTTTATCATATGTCCTATGGAATTTTAATTGATGCTTTAATTGGTTCAATTTGAAATATTTTAAAAGCAATTCCGCATATTTCTTCTTTTAAATTTCCTTTCTAATGCAACAATATTTGATCAAACAACATTTCTCCTTATATCACAATTAAAAATTATGTACTAATTTTTAATTTTTTAGTTAATATTTATTAAATCTATTATTATTAGAACTATAAAGAAGAAACAAACTTTGAAACGTTTCATAACTTTGTACAGATAAAAATTATATATTGTATTTGTTATACGTAATATTTCGGAACATCATGCGATTATTAATTTTATTGCCGATTATTTTAGCATCAGAATTTTAAGCATATGTTGCAATAAAAATTTTAGTAAGAATTAAATTATATGTTTCCTATTTATGTTTTCGCACAGAGGATTATCAGAAATGACAAAATTTTAAAAACGTTTTATATTTATAAGACTTTGATTAATATCGAAGTAATAAAGATATTACCCAAGTCTATTATAATTAATAGGTATCTAAAAGTACACAACCTGCATTTTAATACTATCTCATGAAATTTTATGGATTTTATTTCCTAATTCCAAGTTTTTTCTTTCTTTTTCGAAAAACCAATAAAACATTTTCTCAGAAAATTTTCCAACAAATAAATATTCTTAAGCATCCATTACATTTGTTTAAATCCATTACATTTGTTTTTTTTTTATATAGAAATACAATTGTTTGAAGCTTATGAGAATACTTGACAAAATATCTTTATTCTACTAGTTTGCAATGCTTTCAATGCGTACAATTATCATCATATTTATAAGCATTTACCAATGAAGTTTATGAACAATTTAAGAAATTAATCATGGTATATTTTAACATTATGAACAAATTTCAATTAAATTTTATTATATTTGAAATGCTTAGAATATAATTAAACGATAATGGATGATAAGAAAAGTTAAAAGCCAGATTTTTAAATTGAACAATAATATTGTAAATAAAGTTTTTATTTCATAACTTCATATACAAATATTTATTTAATATTGAGGATTTTTGCAGATGAGAAAAAGTAGCTAACATTATATTTATTAATACAAATATTATCATCAAATTATTATATCATTTTTTTAAAATGCGTGTGCCTATTTACCTTTCAAGATAAAATGTTAGTAAGTTTTGGTAAATTTTCAATAGAATAAGTTCTTTATTTTAAGATGCGTAATGTTTTGATTTGGCAATCAGCCAAAGTTGACTAGCTTCATTTCAAGCGATTCATATTCAAAAACTTAACTGTTATTTTTTATTTTCCTGTCAGATTTAAATAAACTGAGTCTGGCTTATGATACACTTAAAATTCTCGTAATCTAATATTTTTTATTATGAAATCTTGTTTCTTTATATATTTGACATTTTTAAAGAGCCAACCTCAAATCAATAACTGTCATTCTGATAGAATTATTACTAAATTCAATATTTTATCCACAGAGAATTTAAAGCTATTAATTTATTCTATCAATATTGTATATCTCCTTATAATTTTATCTGTAATTATATTAATGATTATAATTATATCTTTTTTAGAAGAAAGAAAATAACTCGGCAGGAAATGATTGTATGGAAATTAACAGAGTTTAAGAAAATTTATCAAGATAAGATATTTTATAACTAAGAACTTTTGCAAGATAAACTGTATAAATTAAAATTAATTCAATATCAAATGCTTAAGAAAATCTTTGATGCTAAAATAAGAATGACTGAATCTAGAAACTAGCGATTTGAATTTAAAAGAATTCATGCCATTTCAGTACATAGCCAACCTTATTGAAATTAATATCTTTTTAGCACACATGTTAAAATCTTAGATAAATGCATGACATGAATCTAAGAGAGGTGATACGAATTGGCTGGCTATTAACTAACCGTGAATAAATATATTGTCAGTCAATACCAACTCAAGTATGACATATTATATTTAACCGTATGGAAAACATGGCTATAGGGTATACATGGAAAAAGAATAAAAGAACATGATAGCTCCAAACTAAAGAGCATAAGTTAGAAGAGAAATATTGGATTACCTTATTGCACAAAAAACCCAAAAAGCGAGACCTTTGAAATTATCTGCTTGAAATGTATAAAAGGCTATATTATGCCATCCATCTAAGTTTTTTACTAAATTGCAGTATACAGCAAATCGGATTATGCTCCCAGCAGTCAAAGCGATATTTGCCTTTAACCACATGTAAGTATTTCTACATTAGTTGTGCGAGCAATAATCACTAATCATTGCAGAAAGCAAATTGATTGAATTCAGTGTCCTGAAAACAAACACTAAATAGAAACAAAATCTATTACTGCCTGAAATTGAAAGATCTCGATTTGGAGGTCCTTCGCAAACCTTAATGTTCTACTACTAACTTTTTTTTTAAGTTACATTTCTTAATTGTACAGACTCAGTTATATTCTGTAGATGTTAACATGGTGTGGTGTAGAACTGTGTTATTTCCGTAAAGTTTATCAAAAGGTTATTTAATAAAGATACGCAGTTTACGACACAGATATATATTTAGTAACATATGTAAATAGTTAGTACTATGTGAGAATATTGATGAATACAATATCGTACATAATTCTAAAGGCAGGTAATAACTTCAAATATGTCAATAAAAATTTAAATAATAAGTTTTACATATTTTATTAATATTTGTTAAATAAAGCTTTTTTTATACTTTTACAAATTTTTCGAAATCATAGTTTTCAAAAACTCTTCGAAAACTAATTTATAAATATTTTTGTAATACTCTCTTACGTATTTAGTACAAGGCATACTTTCAGAGCATTAAGACGATCGAGTCATATGTTGGTGACAAGTCATCTTGGATTTTGCTCCTAGTATTTTTTTGGCTTATCTATTTTTATACTTTTAATGCCCTTTCAAGGATTGCATCTTTGAAGAAATATTTTGAAAAGACAAATTTTTATCACGTATATTCCAAATTTCTCTTAGCTCAGTTCTAGGGGTAGTTATTAAATTTATAAATAGATAAAAAAATTTCACCAAGACAAATTAATACGTTATTTTTATAGAAAAAATTAAATCTGCTGAAAATTAAACAATTTTTTTGGAAATTTCAATCAAGATTAATAATGTCTTCACATTTATAGGCAAAAAATATTACCTAAAATTAATTAATTAAAATGATAAAGCTTAAAACATATTTTCTTTTCAAACAATTGGTAATCGCTTAAGCAAAAATAAATGCAATATTTAAACATTAAAATATTTTTAAGGAACATAACTATCTTTATATTAGTGATTTTCTGGATTATAACAGCTATAAAAGATTACTACTGTAAGAGAAAAAATAATATATTATAAGCAACACATAAAGAGATAGAAGTATAGATTGTTGTCATGCGTGCTAGTTTATTTTTTGATGTTAAACATTTTGATTCACACTTGTATTGTTTACTCTTGCTAAATTATGTACGTATTACATTTGTATGTGCTTCAGCAACTTATATACCTCTGGAATACCTATATTTCATTTAGAGACTGCGGGTGTCGACAGTATGTACATAATCATATATTTAAAAAAAAAGCATTTAAAATCATATATAATGGAATTGAAATGTGCTATATTGAGTTAATTGGCTTCTTAGCTGGACACAGTACTAATTCAGCCCTCATAATATCTATCATAAGATGTGATTAAACACTTGTATTACCACCATCTGTAATAACTACCGTCAAGAGAGTCTTTATTACCCATATTATTGTATCTTGCAGCATATACATATGGTTTCTTATGATTTCTATTTTATAATTAACTCTTTAGTAAACCAACTTTAATTTCAATAAAGAAATCATGTCTTTTTCAAAGAAAGCACCTATTTTGAAGAAATGTATTTTTTAAATCAAGATTTTTAAAAATACAATGAATTAAAATGATGTATAATTTCTATGTTATATAGAATGCTATAATATATTCTACATGTAAGTTAAGATATATTCTGCGTGCATTTCATGATTTGACCAATACAACAAATGATTTAAAAAATATTTTACAAAAAAAAATATTTTATTATTTATGAAAATGAGACTGTGCAAATATATATTTCTACATCTCACATCACATGTGTCTAAAGCTTTTGAAGAAATTTAATAGCTTAAACTTTCACTATAAATCAGTCAGCACAATATATATATATATATATATATATATATTCACCTGACTCCTGCCATTACTTTCTCCTGCATCAAAAAGGCGACATGTTACACATGTTGCATTTAGCCGAAAGAAGTTATTATAGTACGAATATTATGGTGTATTCAAAGCATTTAAGTGAAATAGGATATCGTTACGATTTCTGAGATAAATTTAATAGAAAAAATTATACAGTAGACTTTTCACGCACAAATTGCATTTAAAACATTGTAATCTAGTTAAAAATTGCAGTATGCCTTGTTTAGGAAATTTAAATGTTTAGTTGTACATTTCTAACTTTGATAAATGCAACCTTTCCCCTTATCAGTATCGTGGTTTATCATTACCGTAGTGTTCCTGCTCGTGCTGATCAAAATCCCATAATTATCAATAAATTATTGAATGGATTCAATGCTATCTAGTGAAACGCAATACTCGATCTCAGTGGCCTGCTGTCTCAAACTTCTTTAAAGACAAATAATAGATGGTATGGATATGTTATTAGACCTGATTAAAAAATGGGGTCGCTTCTAAGACAAGTGTCTGCTCGAGCTGTTCACCATAGCTTTGACTACTCATGTTTTGCATTTGTATTAAAAAATGATGAATTTGTGTGGGTGTATGTGTGGGCATAGGGATGCTAAGTTGATTTGTTTTTATATGAATTCATTTCTGTTTATATCAACATGATGGTATTTTATTTCTTTGGGTGCATCATGAAGATCAAGAATAACCTGTCTGAGTTCTGTATCATCATACTGTTTTTAAACTGGAGTGAGTGTATAGGATGATGAATATTTTTTCTGCTTGATATATAAGCTAAAATATATATAAGTGAGCTCAAGTCTAATAATTTAATTTCTGAAATAAACATGGCATACAGCTAATTCATATTTTATCAACATGTCTTTTAAAATTATGCACAATTTCACGGCAAAATATTTGCTATTTACTTAAAAAATAAATAAAACAATGAAAATATTTTGTTTCATGCAATCAATAACAACAATTTTTTTCTATTTATCCAATGATAAATTTGCCAAAAATTAAAATCGGAACCTACACTATATATGTTAAATCATTTCCTTCAGGAGTCAAATAGGAGAATTACGAATATATGTGTAAAATTCTTTCCCATTTTTATACATTCCTCATCCTTCTCGTAATTTCTCAATCTTAAGAATATTATGATAACAAGATCTGTCACACAAAACATTTTAGAATACTGAACGCTATTTGTATATATTTAATAATTAAAAAGCTGAAAATTTCAACTTTAAGAAAATTGCAAGTTCTCTCAGAGATAGCATTTAAATTTTCTCTTCATTCAGATATATTTATTAGAGAAGAAAAATTTGCATTTCTCAATTAAAACTTCAGTAAAATGTAAAACTTACAACTATAAAAGTACAAAGAAATTTGACTTGAAACATTTTATAAAATAAACCTATAAATCTTTACGATGAAAATATGCAAATAAATCGTTACTCAAAATGAATTCTGTTAATATGGTGACTATTTTATAATGAACAGAAATAGTTAAAAATGCATCATAATTTCTTCTATTTACTCACTCCTTATTTTCGATAAAGTTACAATCCATTTTACAGCAAAAAGTGTTAATATTCTGTAGATTTAGATGTTTCATCGCGTCATAACGATGTATTAATACAATTTTATTAAGTAATACGTTTAATTTTAGTAAGCTATAATCATCCTACTAATTATTAATTTTACGAATAAAAATATGAGCAAATGAAAAATAAATTTTATTTTCTGTCATAAATTTGGCTTACGGTTTTAAAAAGAACTTTTTTTAATTCACTTTTTAAATTCTTATAAAACCAGAAAAATAGAAAATAGGCATTTAGTGCATCGATGGAAATTAAAATATTTCCCATAAATAATATAATTTAATACGAAAATATATTATGTTCGAATGGCGAATTCACATTTTTTTTCTAATATTATTTTTATAACACCAGATGCTGGCCTCGGTGTTTTTTTATGTGTGTCTTATCCGTGGATATAAAATCCTCCCTAGGCTGACAGCGGAGTCTCTAGTGCAGGGGTCACCAAAGTGGTCTATACAGACCCCTAGGGGGTATATTTAACAACAGTAGGGGTCTATCTGACCCAAGGGGTAGAATGGGGGTCTATTGAGACTCTAAGGAAAAACAGTTCTTAATACGCAAATCACACATATCTAACTGCGTACGTAAAAATTTTTAATATTTTTATAATTGACTTAATATATTCTTTATAGAAAATAAAATAATAAATCAGAAAACAATCTGCCCCTTTTTTCCTTATGGGTTTTCGTATGTATACCGTGAAGTCACAACTTGACCTTGTGACCAGTTTGTAATTTTCATGACTCATAGTATGTAGCCAGAAGAGCAATTGAGGCTTATCCGTGTCTCTTGCTGGCGACTTATCAACCAATTAGGAGCCTTTGGAACTTTTGTGGGGGTCTATGGAGATTTCGAAAAATTACGTAGGGGGCGATGATCAAAAAAGTTTGACGAACCCTGCTCTAGTGACAGAAGAGTGATCTTCGAAATATAAAGTACCGGATTCGATTGCAGCCGCTGTTATACAAGAGGAGATGGATGTTACGTTTATGCCTTCCACATATACATCGGCCGCAGTGGGAGCTTAGGAGTTTTCCAAGTTTCCTCTTTGACAACACGTGAATACTGTCCACTTTCTACGAGATGTGTCCTCCAGGAAAACAGTTTTCTCAGTGCCTTCTTCCATTAGGATGTCTACTATCTGGTGTCAAAATAAAAACCACCTATTTCTATGGATATGATTATACATTAAATATATAGAATTAAAGTGGAAGATATTTTTTTTGGAACTTCCTTTTTACTAACTATGAATTTTTATTTTACTGTTACTGTGTAAAAATAATTATATTTTGTTTAAGTAAAACGCATATAAATATTTTCCAAATATATATTCACTTTTCCAGCTTGACAAAAAGGCTTCCATCTGATAAACAGAACTTTTATTTTTAAAACAAATTTATTCTATTTATAAATTATTTCATTTTTATAAATAGAATAAATTAAATAAAACTTTATCACTTGATAAAAATACATTTATGGAAAATTTACATTAACATTTACAAAAAAATGCAATTATCTTTCAGTTTTTTAACAAAAAGTTAATTACTAATTGCAATGTATTTCAAATGAATGAATTTTAAAAAAATAGGAAAAAATAAATTTGTGATTTGTGTTTCACCAAACTAAAAATGATATTCAGTCTTTATTCAAACAAAGGTAAATTAATTTGTAATTTGTGATTGCTCTTAAAAATAGTTTGACACAAATGGACAATAAATTTAAGATATATTTTTTAACTATTGAATTAAATGGAATATATTTAAAAAGGTATTTATAAAAGATATGACATTGAATAAAGTACGAGCAGAAAGATTTTTCTTTTGTTTTTTCAAAAGTAAAAATGTTTTTGCAATGGAAGTTAGAAAAATAACTTTTTTCAGTAAATCTAGTTTCTTTTTCTCCGCAAATAAAAGCTTAGAATTTATTTATCTTTGTTTTATTTTCCTATAAGAATGATATAAATATTTCATTTAAAATAAAAACCCATCGATGGATAAACTTTTACCTTACAATAATATTTTAATGTATTGAGCTATGCAAAATATTAATAAAATATTTTAAAATGGGAATACAAATGAGAAATATTGGTATAGGGATTTTTAGAGAAAACGTATCTGTCTTTCAAACATTATAATTTTGAAAATGACACCAGACATGTGAAAATAAGATAATTGAAATATTTTAATAATAATAATTGAATTTATAAGAGGAAAATATCTAAACATTCCTGTTTTTTGAATAACAAATGCGTGATAATCAGATTATTGTTAAGTTGCATTCAAGTTAAAGACTATATAAGAGGAATATCTCCAACATAAGCAATTATCAGACAGCTTCCAGACTGAAAACTTTCAATTTAGTATTTCTCTGTATGCTACAAAAGTAAAATATAAAGCACTGAAATATCCACATATTTATAAATATCTCTTGTGTTATGATAGACACATATTCGAAAGACAGTATTCAGTGTACATTATAAAGTTGGCTTGCAAATTATTTTTGATTGCATAAATTCTTTGAATAAAGATGTCAGTTCATATATTTCAGAAAAATTATGTTCTGACATCTTGATGGAAGTGAAATTGGCAGAAAAGTGTTTTTCTACAAATGCCAGGTTGCCCAAATCATTCCAAAGACATAGACATATATATCGGGGTGATTCGTCATGTAAAAATGTTATTATATGTATGAATGCCTAGTACACTTTCAGTTCTGGAGTAATATTTTTCATTAACAGTGCTACGTAGTGAGTGCACTCCTGTGAATAAAACATCTCAAAGAAAACTGTAATATTTAAGTAATGATCTCGAAAACAAAACTAGGAAGTTACTTTTGTATGAAGCAAGGATGTTCGCAAAAACGTCAATTCTTCTAAGTCTTATGCTAAATAACTGCGCATGTTATTATTTCCTGATTGTATGAATGTTTCTTAATCCATACAATACATAGTTTTATGTCAGTTATTCTGGTATTATTTGTTAAAGAATGCTCATATCACATGTATCTTTTATATGATAAATGTATTAGTTTTTTGATAACATGTAGTTTTGCAGATATTTATTCAGAATATTTCATAGTACTTTCTAGGTACTCTTTTTAAAACGAACTTCCTTGCTGAAAATTTTTCTATCATTGCACTTGTCAGGTTCAGCACTTACTAACATGATTTGCCCGTCTAGTGAACGATCTGGTAAATTTCAACACATGCTGAGAGATAGCCACTTTTTGAAGAGGAAAATACATAACCAGAGTTTTAAATTACTTAATTATTTTATTT
The DNA here is from genome assembly GCA_026290005.1 of Latrodectus geometricus. NCBI lineage: Eukaryota > Metazoa > Arthropoda > Arachnida > Araneae > Theridiidae > Latrodectus > Latrodectus geometricus. The sequence goes on from JAPDSC010139806.1 coordinate 89,703, forward strand.
CATGTAAAATACTTCTTTAATTTGTATAATACATCTCGCTTGTCTGGAAGAGTTCAACTCAGTTCAAGGTTGGGAAATATACTGGTTAAGCAGCAACACGTATCTCATGTGTCATACGTGAATATCCGCATGCTTATAATACAACTGTCCGAGAGACATTCTACATTCTAAAAAGAAGAAACACACACACACACACACATATATATATATATATATATATATATATATATATATGAACACTAAAATGATAGTTGCAACTTGACTTCTTCAAGCATATTTGTTACTAAATATAATTTGTATAATGAAGATTTTCTCGGTTTCTGCTCTTGAAAAACATGGATGCACCCGTAAACTATGGAAAGTTCTTATATAAAGTAATATGTAGAAAGAAATGCAAACATAAAAATGTCTGAAAGACATTTTTAAATGGAAAAAAGAAACTTCTTCAGTGTTATCATTTTTAAAAGAAACTTCTTCAGTGTTATCATTTTTAAAAGAAATTTCTTCAGTGTTATCGATAGCAGAACAGCTTAAGAATTTCTGAACGACTGTTCTCTTATCGATAACACTGAAGAAGTTTCTTAATGCATTTTTCTATTTTGTCTTAGTTGTATTGCTTTGTTATAAAGAATAAAAATTATGAAGTTTAAAATTAATTACTTTTGTACATTGCAAGATGGATTTTCTAGTTATTTACTATGTAAGGTTTCATGGAGTGCTTGGGTGCTTGGGACATTTCCGAGATTTTATCTTGCACTATATCAATTCTAATTACTATATAAGAAATGTGTGCTCTGAAGACAACGCTTGATGGATGTTTAAATGTTTAACAACAAATTTCATATGGTAAGCTGCTACAATACGATGTCATGCTTTCTGTTAATAATAAGTCATTGATGTTTTCAAGTATAGTAAAAATTAAATGATTGTTTTGAAGGAAAATTACATAATACTCGAATGTATATTTATTAAGGCATTTTATAACATAACTATAACCTATTGGATTTTTTCTACTTGTAAGATGTGTTTTAATAATAATAATAATTGAAAATTTGTTTTCACTGAAAAATCTTTCAAAAATATTTACCTTAGGAAAAATCCTATAAAATCCTTATACCGTAAACACTAATATTCTATTAAATCTTTAAGAAAATATTCCCACAAAAAGCATTCACTTTTATGATAAAAATAATGTAAATTCTTAAAAAAAGCATTTCTGCTCTTCATTCACCTGTCAGAAGCAGCTGTAATGTTTATTTCCTATTTCAAACTCTTAAATGTCTAAGGTTAAAGGACTACTATATTTTCCTACTAAGAACCAACATTATTTCGCAATTTGGAATATTTAAAATAAAAATAAATTCAAAAGCAAAAATCTGTAAATTTCAAAAACGACTTGCAGTAAATCCCTGTTCCATACCTATTTAAATGTGGGATCATTCATTTAAGGGCTTTAATCGAAATAAAACAATTTTGGTTCACATGGGAAACCATAAAATTGTGAACCTTTAGATTAAACTAAGTGATAAAGGTGGAAAATACTTAAGAGGAATGCTCTAGACAATTTCGCAAGCGTTTTCGCGCCATAAAATTTCTAACGTCCTTCACGAAATTTCAGATACATTAAAATGGATTTTTCTGAGTGGAGATTTAGTAAGAGATAATGTTTTCTTAAAGCTAAGTAAGTAGGTATTCTTCTTCTTATGTTTCTTAGGCAGTTCTCAAGGGAATTGGTCAGAAAGGAGTCCTTAAAGAGTGACTGTATTCAAACTTTACTGTTTCAAATTGATTTTGGATGTGATTCTTGCAAGAGTAGTAACTTCCACATTCAACAGGGCATATTTTTGCTTGGAGCTTACGTTTTTATTTTTACAATCATATAGTCATGTAATTTAAACGAAAATTGTATCAATAATTATAGTACATATTTTATTTTAATTCACAGCATTTATGTCAAATTCATAAATTCACGCAGTTTTAGGTACTAAAAAAAATTCTTACTATTTACTCTTTTCAATTCCTAAATGAATATTATATTTTATTTAAAATATATTTATCACATTAAAAATGATATTTAAATGTGATTATTATGTGATTTAAATGTGATTATTAAAAATCATAAATTATTATGAATGAATGTGAACCTTGTTTAATAATTTTTATAGTTCTTAATTTACACACTTTGAATAATTTTTTAATTATTATAAGCTTGAAAATCCCACAAAATAATCCTAATTTTTTTTTCAAATATGAAAAATATCAAAAAATATTTTAGTAATTTAGTTAAAAGATAACTTTAATGACAATTATAAATTTACTAATAGTCTTCTTATTACCACACTTTTACAATAAAAGATTCACCTCAACAGAGAAATTTCAACTAAACTATGAATTTTGAGGAGTAATTATGCTTTACAATCCTAAAAGAAAGATTAAACGTTCGGAGTCAATTAAGATAGTTAACGCAGGTAATACGAATAAAACTAGCAATTGAAATTAATAAAAAGAATCAGTAAGTGTTTTGGTGGTATTTAACAGATTATATTGCTTAAATACAAAAGACTACAATGAAAGTTTGACTAATAAATAACTTACAAGGAGAACGCTTCCGAACAAACTAGCAAGTAGGTCTAGAATGTTTTGTCAATCAGTAGCACTGTTGCGAAATGAAGTATATACTGCCCACAGCATTAAACAACACCTTGCGTGGCAATGTAGACGGAATATAAAGTGGCGAATATAAACTTTCATTGTTTGTAATTTTTCTTGATACACTTTGGACAATAAGAATTTTTTTATGTTGTTATTATGTTATTTTGCTGAAATATGCTACCACGTTTTGTAACAATTCAATCACAATGAAAACTGTTATGAAGCTTCTTCCCTCGAAATATTGAAAAAATATGCATAAAAATAGCAATAAAATGCATTAGGTTTTCATTTCAGTCTGATCAATGAAATCACTTGATGAAATTGTAATGCCAGGAGATGGGCTTGAATAATTCAATGCATAGTTGATCGGTGATTCTCATAATTATGGGAAATAAGTCAGATGCATGATTTAAAGTCTGGTGAAGATATCAGTTTTACTTTTTGTTAAGGTTGATGCTTAAGTACACAACTTCTTTTTAATATCGTTCTTAGCAAACACTTAACAATTCAATAAGAAAAAAATCTGTCTGTCAAGAATCATTTCTTTTATTGCATTTTCTTAAGTGCAGTGGCTACTGACAAAGATTTTATTTTCATCAATAATTTTTCATAAAATTTGTGCCTTGAGTAGAAATACTCTTTTCGAACATGACGTCAAAGAAGTTTCATTTTCAACATATCCGTGTAATGGAGCATTGAAATATAATGATTGGTTGCATTTCTATGGGTACAGCTTAATCAAAAATATCTTATAGGTGCTGTTATTTCAAATTGTCAATTATTTTTTATGCAAAATCACATATAATGACACAGCTATCTTTCATCAGCAATCACATCATTTGAGAATTTTTTGCTTCCAAGCAAAAATCTTGCATTAATTCTACTGCCTCTTAAATTTATGTGTTTTCACATATTATTCAGTGTTTTTTTATTATTTGAACCATTCTTTTATATTGTTTTCCATTCTAAAATATTATTTTAATTTCTTACTGATTTGAAATATGGAAGCATAAATTTTTAGATATAAAATTTATGTTATATAATAATATACTTTAAGATTTAATTAAGTCATCAATGTTCCATTTTATAATTTTCATATATACATACCTACATACTATGCGGTGCCTATGTTAATTTTCAGACCTTATAAATTAAATGGAAGTGGAAAGTGGTACTCAACGATGTGTCTTTCCACCATATCCCATACATTTTGATGGATTTAAGCTCGAGATCTGTGGTGACAAGGTAAGGACGGATTTTGCTAACGGATTTTGAAAGCATCTGGAACAATGCATATTTATGTTACCATCAAAGAAATATCCGCTGCCATCAGAATAAAATTCTGATATTGTAAGATACTTTTAATTAGCCAGTATATCTAGGTAACTTATAGATGTTTCTTCTTGATGAATAACACAAGATCAATATTTTTATGCTTGCAAAACATGCTCTACATCATGATGATTTCAATCACCATTTTGGGACAATTACAAGAAATATTAATAATTTAAATACGTTTTTTTATTTGACGTATATTATCGGCGAACATTTTTGTGAATAACTTCATTTATATAAATATGGTAAAAGTAATTGATCCGGTGATTATATATAATAACAGGTAATTATTCATAATTACCTAAAAACTTCGTAAATGTGATACATTTATGAATATTTATCAAATTCGCAGATTACTTTATAAAATGTCTATAAAATGGCTTAAAATAAAAATTTAATATATATATATATATATATATATTATGAAGAAAATAGAATTTTTAATTTGAATAATAACTAATATTTCTAGGCAATGTTTATGTCTTGATAGCTAAAAGACCTGAATAAAGAAAATATTTTAAATTATTAGAACTTATATAAAACAGTTTCGAGTTTGAAACAATCTAAGCTCATATTTTATAAAAAATACATTCATTTATATTTATTTCTAAGTAAACTTATTTAAACATCACATTTTTTGCCTGCGATTTTGAGCATTCTTAGTACTTTTTCTATTTTTCTTACAACTCTTGCCTAGTTAAAATGGATTATAGGTTAAAACGGATCACTTGATTTTTCTCATTCAAAATCACAGAATTAATTGAAGGTAAGAGGGCATTTAGCAATGGATCATTAATTTTCATATTAGGATCATTTTCTATTTGGCTCTTGGTTTTATCAAAAGTGCTTCTAACAGCTTCCATTAAATTCTGAAGTTGTTTGGTTCTAAGATATTTAATAGAGTGATTTGAGAAATTTGTTTTCAAATCTGCTTTTAAAAGCATCCCGAACATTGTTTAATAAGAAGTACATTACAGTAAATGTAATAAATTTCCAGATTTTTTACATTATAATTAATTATAGGTAAATAATAATTACATTGGATCACATCTAAACATAGTAAACGTAAAAATGAGTAAATATTTATCATATTTGCTTGTTAGTTTATAAAATCCATAACACGTAATAGGGAATGAAACGAAAGACAATCACTTTTTCAAAATTATTTCAGTTTGCTTAGTTGCATGCCTACTGCTATAATGAAAACCGTTGGTTAAAAACAATACTTCTTAAACTATTATTGGAGAGTCTTTGTTGATGTCAGATTCACGTGATTTCAGAAATATTTCTAATATATTTCCCAAACAACTTACCATAACTTATGAAGCATATTTCTCAAATAGTCATGGCTACAGAAACGGAATGTTAAAAAAGCTTCGAATAAATACAAAAAATTTACTTTTGGGACAGTGATGATTTACTTAAACTTGTGCGAAAATTGTAAAAGGATTGTCATAGAAAAGATTTATTGTTATTATCTTCAAATAGATAATCTGAAGATGCAAGAAGATTTAATTGAAGTGCAGTTGCAACCAGATAGTGATTTCACATTTATATTTGGATATGAAGACAATTTTAAGAAATCCGTATAGTTGAAGTCTCCAAAAAAGGAAATATGCAGAAAAAGTTATAAATCTCACTTAAATAGTTTTTTTTTTCCTATTTTGAGCCATTAAAGTACCTCAAAGTAACAATGATCTCGAATTCTATAACCATATCGGTAAAGAAATTTGTGCAATGCGACTGGATTTGAAAATAGTGCATGGAAAACCAAGGCACACCCATACTCAGTTCAGCATTCAAACCAGGAGGGTGAAAATTTGTTAAGTTCTTAATTGGAAAGCAGTAAATCTAGTAATTGGTTTGAAGGATAATGGTTTGTACACTCATGAAAAACACATGATTTCATGAAGGCATTTAGTGTACTCTTAATGAAAAAATGCTTGCGATGATTTTAAAAGTAGATTTGAAAGAGTTTTTTCCCAAATGACTCAATGAAATATCTTAGAACCGAAGAACACATTCAGACTTTAATATAAGCATTTAACAACGCTCCTGATGAAGCAAACAGTGAAATAGAAGATAATTAAAATATGAAAATTAATGATTCATTGTTAAAGTGCTGTTTACCAGCTGTTGTTTTTTGATTTAGAGTGAAAATGATGAAGCGACCAATTTTAATGAGACAAATTTTAACTAGGCAAGAACAAGTAAGAAAATAAAATGCGCTAAAGGCAAGAAAGTTTCAAATCTTAACTTTTTCTGGTAATATTGGTAACACAGTGAAATTCCAAGTGTCAGTTATAAACAGAGCAAGAAATGAAATATATTTAATAATCCATGAAATGAAAAAAAAAAATCCATGAAATTTCTTAGGAATGCTATTAGAAATTCAAAACGGTGAAATTTATTTTTAGGAACAAAACAAAGATAATTTTTACAGTGGTTTATCAGAAATCAGCTTACTATTTGTGAAAAACTTATTTTACTTGAAGATTTTCCCAATCAAGAAATATCATTTTGAGATTGTGTTAGAAATAAAATCATCGTTTCAGAAAGTCAGGATATATGTTAGCAAGGCAGAGTATAAATCTGATAAGTACAAATATAAAAAATCTAGAAAATTGAGTACTTCTAATTGTCATATTATTTTAATATACCTAAATAAGTAAACTTACTAGTAAATATAAACAATTTTTTTATTTTAATTATGAGTTAATCGGTGTTTGTCACAGATTTGTTTTGTATAAGTACTAATAAGGTTAATTGTTTTATTTTTGACTTTTTTTATCCAGTTCTTTCAGTTAACAAGGCACAACAATTATCTAGAAATACTAATTATTATTTAATTTAGTTAATTCTTCTTAAAATATAAATATGAAGTATTTTTAGAAATAACAAGTTAGGCTTTATTTTAAGTAATTTTGATCATTTTGTATTTTTCATTACCTTTTATGACAAATATAATAATTACTATCATCTAGTATATATGTTTTAAGATATCTACTGAAATTAAATTACAAAAGGACCATTATTATTGAAAATGTTTTATTAAAATATTATTATAGGTTTTATTCTAAATCATTATATTCTTCAAGGACATAAGAACGAAATGCTTAATGTTATTTGTGAAAATATTTACTTTACAGAATTAAGATATCATTACTTTACAAATTAATCGAAATTAGTTTCATTCCCTATTACGAGCTGGGGGTTTTATAAATTAACCATCAAATGTAATGAATATTCAATAATTTATCAAATTTGCCAAGCATAGTGGAGATTATGAATAATCATCAAATTCATCACTTTTACCTTAACATATATATTGAAAAAAAAAAAAAAAAAAAAAAAAAAAAAAACTAGCGTTACTGTTTGAGAATACACCGGACTTGGCTTGTATGCTTTTTTTGCATCTGAAATATCTTTACGTCTATCAAAACTGTTAAAGAAGATCACAGTTTCAGCTCAGAAATGACTGTTATATCTAATATTTAATTATGTTGTCTCCATTGAAAGGTATCATACTTTATATGGGTTTCTAAAATACGGAATTATTTTATATTCCCAATAAAAAACTACTATTTTTTTTCAATAAAAGTAGTTAATTAATGTTAAAATAATATTATCGAATGCTTAATATATTTCATTCCTTAAAACAAACCTGATGAATTCATACATGATTTAAAACAGCGATTCCATTTTTACTTTTGAAATTAAAATTAAAAAAATTAAAGTTACATTGAATTCACATTTTTATTTTCAAACTGAAGAAAATTGTTAATCCTTTTTCCAACGATCCATGCAATGTTTTATGACAAAATTTTATTATAACGATTCTCTAATCGGATGCTCATTTGCTACAAAATATTTCTTACTCAGTTTAAATAGCGCTCAGTAAAAATAGAAATTTATTTAAATCTTTCATAAGCAAATTTACTGAAACTTAACTTTCTAAAAAGAGTATAATAAAATAGGGCTGTCATTAAACCAAATTGTGATATGTTTTTAAAAGAGTATATTAAAATTCCGGGACAATTTTCTTACTTATGTCAATATAGCATTGTTTGTTTCAAAATAGCTGATGAACTTTTTGATAAGATTGCAGAAAATTAAAGCACTATTTTAAAATTTTATAACAGCTGTTTTTATTTTGATCTAAGCGATTGCCATGTTTCTAATACAATGAGTTAAGCTAAACGAATGGGTATTATCTTGAAACCAAGACAGACCTTCTCTAGGGACAGTGGTTGAAGAGGAAACTTATCTTGTGTCCGACCACCTGAGGGCTTAACAATCCTTTTCAAAGGGTTTATACTGTCCCTGACCAATGAATTCCCAATACTTTCCATGGATTCCATTAAACATTTTTTGAGAGCCCGAAGTCTCATTGTTACTCTATATCCGCTACTCTACAGAGCAGATAACAAATGATTTTATCTAAGTGTTTATTCCTTAGGGCACATACCAAAATCTTGAAATATAAGTTTGCCACTTTAAAATTTCCTATAAACTATCGTATTTTATCTAATTCTTTTTTGTTAGGTCACAACAAAAATTCAATAAAATGAATAATTTTTTATTTCATGAAAAATATTAAATGATTAATTATAAAGATTATCCGTGTATTCTTTTTCAAAGTTTCAAAGTAAAGTTTAAACAACACACTGTCCACCTTTGATTTAAATAAATTTAACGAATCGAAACTACGAAATTGAATTTTATTCTTTTACAATACTTCATAACTATTTAATGGAGAACAATTTCAAATATATGAAATAAAAATTTAACACATTTTATGAAACTTTTATATATAACTAAATATTTTAATCTACATAAAAATAAAACCTAAAAAAAATTGCTTATAAAAGTAAACAATAAAATTTTAAAATACTTTAACACAATCATTTATAACTGTGTAGTTTGTTTTGAAATCTTTGTTTAAATTAATAATCAACTGATTGTGGGTTTTATGTATTCTCACTTTATATTTATATAAAGTTCACATGTGTTTTATACTATAAGTATATAGCGAGTATTACTGCAGTAAGATAATTCATTGAATAATAAACCATATTCCTTACACACAAACAATAATTTCTTATAATTAATTATATACGTTCCTTATGATACATTTAAATACTTTTGTATACCGTCATTTTTATGACATTTTTAACGTAAAAACTTTGGCATTGAAAACAGAAATTATAATAATTGAACTGAGTTAGTTTGAATGAAATATTATGCTTTATCATTTTTGAATCCGTCTAAAATAAATAAATGGCCTAAATTTTAAGCTAAAAAGAAATATTTTTTTCTTAATTTTTATATGATTGTTTTTTTTTTTTAATAAACAGAGAATTTGTTTCTCTAAAACAATACAGAAACGCTTACATTTCTGTGGATTTTCATATGCCATACTTGAAGGAACAGATATTTTGTAACTTATGAATTATGAATTCAAGCATAATTTCTATATAAGCAATATAAGTTACTTCTGATAAGTATTTGTATTTGGGGCGATATCTCATATTCGCTTTGTTGAAATTAAAGAGGGTCTCATTTGGTAAAGGGGAAGGGGGAATTTATACTTTTAAATATATTTTCTTATTCCTTCATACCAAGTATAAATTTCCAAAAAAAGAATCACTTGTAGTGATTACTCTAATATGATTTTGCATTTTCGTAGTATTGTATATTTGAAAGCTCATGAAAAATACAAGTTTACTCATGACATAATTTTTACAATGATAAGGATAAATATGCGCTATTTACGATGCAGCCATTAATTCTTCCTTTTCAAGAGCTAGACAAACATTTTCATTCTTTTAGAGGAGAGTTTATCTCCCTGAAGTACATTATGTCAACAAATAAAATTGTAACATTCATATTAAATTGTTTCTTACAAACTAAATTATTAATAAAAGTCCATTTTCTTTTATTTATTCCTTTAGAAATCTAACTTAATTACTATAAATTACATGTTATTTAATGAATTCCTTAAATTATTCATTAATATATTATAAAACAAGGCACTATTATTTGATGTCTAATTTTTATCCAGGAATATTTGAATATGTCTGCCAATGAAAGAAATAACGAGAAACTAGAACATCGTTTTTATTTTACCCATCATTTCAGCTCCCTACTCCGATGTATTCATGTTCTGTTGATTTATTAAATATCAATAGTATCATCATATCTTTTCAGAAGTAAGCGAAGGAGCATATTCTTACCAGTGATTTGGAAAAAAGCTTCCCTTTAAACATGGAAAATAAATTATTCGTTAAACAGTTATAGAAGCAATACCTGGAAACTAAAAACACTTTCTTCTTTACTCCCAGCATAATGCATATTCTCTGATCATATAAACTTCTTTTTAAATTATTTCAAAGCTTAAATATCTTAATTTTGCAATTCGAAATCAGACTGTATAATTATAAGAGCATATGTCTGAGTCTATTACTCATGCCAATTATTAGATGTATGGCTTAGTACTTCTTTGCTTTGTAACTTCTAAGAAAAATGAGTTTTACGTTTATCTCTCTTCTGAAGTAGATATTGTGCACCTGGAAAGAAATATTTGACGAAAAAAATAGATATAAGCGTTTGGACGAAAAGTTCGGTTAGTTAAAATACCTATTTGATAATAAATATTTTTTTCTAAATTTAAGAAACTATTTAATGAGGTTATAAATAAATTGAAGTCCTTTTTAACTTAAAAATTATTGGTAGATACTCACATATAAATTAAAATATTAAATGGAATCTGTTAAAGATAAAGAACTTAACTGATTTTTATAAACTAAAATTTAATATATAACAAAGTTAAGATTACACATAGATATGTTTATGCCACAATTGATTCCTACTTTAACTACTGCTAAAAAAAAGGATTTTTAAAGAAATATTTCAAAACATATAAAAAACTTTCTAAATATTTCTTAGAAGATAGTTTAGAGGAATATTGTATAATTTCCAATGGAGACAATGTGAAAGTTCTGCCATCAGAATTAAAAGGACAAAATCTTACAATCAATTCTTGAAGATACGGTCTTTTCATATCCTGCAGCCATTGTTGCGGTTTATAGGAGAAAATATATAAAATTGTCATATTGTTTTGGATTCTGTTCAGCATAGGTACAAATTTCATCAGTAAAATCTGGAACCATAAGATTTCATGTCGCTTTGATATTTTATCTATTTCCTGTTAATTCATCTCTGATACAGAAAAGTGAATCCATGTAAATCTGACTCATAATATATTTTGTGGATTCCAAAAACTTAAATTTTGTACCATTGTTGATAAATAATGAAGACTTTGAGCAAAATACAACAATGTACATCTCCTGAGATTCACATTCATTCTTGTTTAATAATTCGTACATTATACGATGGCTGTAATTTATGTAATGGCAACAAAGATATAAATCAATTTTCAATGAACTTACAAGTACAATTGCATTATATTCCTTCTATATAATCACCAGCAAAACTGATAACCTTTTGCCAAATATGGGGCAGCCGTTGATGACCAGTGGCAAGTTGTTGATTTTTGATGTGAGTGACCGAGCGCCCTATTGCGTAAAGTACTGATGAAACTTTATGAAATCGGTGAGCTCGGAGGGTTTCCTTCAATTTCGGAAACAGATAGAAGTCACAAGGACGCCTGTCGGGTGAGCATTGAAAGTGTTCCAGGATTTCCCACTGAAACCGGCGCAATAGAAGAGTGACATTATTTGCGACATGGCAACAAGTGTTGTCATGCAATACGATGGGGAGATTGTTGTGCAATAAACGTGGACGTTTGCACCACATAGCAAGACGCAGATGGTGCTGTAGAAATCGGCAATAGTAATCCGCGTTGACAGTTTCTTCTTTAGGTACAGCATGTATAAGAATTACACCATCCCAGTCGTATGCCACAATCAGCATAACCTTCACCTGACTAGGTTCCTGCCGAAATTTCTGTGGACGTGGAGAACCTTGGTAATGCCATTCAATTGATCGACACTTTAATTCACGCTCAAAGGCTCGTGCCCATGATCGACTAAGCAGATCGACTGTTTTTTGCACTCTACACGTCGACAACAGCGTCACCTCACCACTCCCATATCCTATTTGCGCATGCTCACCCTTCTGCAAGTTGCAATGTTAAATTGTCACTATTTAATTTACATCCCCCATATACTTTAATTCAATTCTACGCATTTAGGCAGCTCTTAAACTAGAAAGTATATTAATTGAAAGGGTTAATTACAATGCTGAGAACACATCATACGGCATGAAATGTGTTTATAATAATCTTTTCTAATAATACAAGAAATAGAGGATGTGTTATTAGTTGTAGATCAAAAAAGCAAATATCAAAATCATATATGAATTTAAACTGAGACAAACTATTCGTCAGTAGAGGAAAATGTTGAGCTCCTTATCGTACTGTGGTCACTTAAATTTATGTTATCTTTTACACTCTCATTCCAAATTTATTTTTCAATGAAATACAACGGACGAAGGATTTATTTCTTGACGATAGATATCAATTTAAGACTACAATTTAAAATATTTCAAGCTGATTTTATATACATTCTTTTGCGTACTGAATGGATTGATGACTACTTGACTGACAGATACAATTAAAACAGAAGACGTTATCACTTGTTGGAAATTATTTTGATCAATATTTTTAAATTTGTTGTATCATTTATTTTTAAATATGCAGTCACATGTTTTCCTTAAAAATATTAAATGTATAAATGCGTATTTTAATTTTAGGAACTCTATCATGTATTACCACATTCATGTAACTCTGATCTATGTTTCTTGGAACTCTAATGCCAGATCTAATTGATTTAAGAGTGTAAGGTGGAAAAACTTCTATTATTTTTATACGACAAATTTTAATGTGTTCTGATAAATCCTATTTAACTATCCCGGAATTAAAGCAAATTTGTTTGTTTAAAAGAGTTTCTTTAATACTTAGCGCATTGTGGTATAAAATAAAACCGTATATATTGGCTACATATCAAAATGTTAGATCATGTAAGAAATTCAGTTCAAAACAGTGAAATGAAAGGAATGATGACAAATTTGTAGCAAGTAATTTGCTTAAATTTCATGCTTAATCTCAATGTATTTGAGTCTTATAACTGTTATAATTTAAGCGCTCACATTTGGAGTGAACTGAAAACCATAAAATATTCTACAGTCTATCCTAGTTGGGGGTGGGGTATCCTTGGAGTTAAAGGGGCCTACATTATCATAAAAGTGATTTTACGCAAGACGGGGTTTTGTTTCTGCATGAGAAACTGAAATTGACATCTAACAGAATGAAGTTGAAGTTAAAATTTGAATATTTGCTTTTGAATAAGGAAAATTCATTTAAATATTTTTACCTGGTCTCAAAATGAAGTTAGAGCTTCTCAAAAACCTCCCTCCTTCATTGTTACTCAACCATGCACAGAATCATTTGGGAATTTTAATTTCCTGGCTTTGGTCAAGGTCCACTTTCTTTCTTATTTTCAAAGATAAATGTAGTATTAATTTGCAATTTGATTCGAACAAGAACTGAAACGCAGCTTTTTTTTTAAGTGTAACGAGACAGAAAAATAAATTCCGAACAAATAAATTGATGCTAAAATATTTTAATTTCATATCGATGAAATGAGTCAATATCCGAAATTAATTTTTTCAAGAACAAAATAGCTAGCAGTCAGATCTATTAAAATTCAACCACAAATTGTTCTTTTAAAATTCATTAGAATTTTATTTATGAAGTAGTTTTCGATTTCAGAATCAAATAGATATGTAAATTAAAATCTTATGGCGTAAAAATTTGTGGAAGGAAAATAATTGTAAAGCTAGGGTTGAAAATATTTTATTGAAGAATCTAATTTGAAATGGAGGAAGAGGAAATGAATTTTATGCAAAAAGTCCATAAATTTAAGAATAATAAATTAGACATTTATTTTTTTTACTTTTTTGATTTTATTTTTCATGAGGAAATTCAATGGTCAAAAACTGTCGTGAACGTAAGAATTTTCAAATAAACATTAATGAATTTAAATTTATAAATTAATTTTAATTGCAATAGCAGAAAAATAATTATAAAATTTACTGAATATTTTTTACAGTCATTATTATTCAATCACACAATCATGTATATTTTTATATTTTAGTTATTATCAAAAATGAATAAAATAATCAGAATCAAAATGGATATATTTTGGAAATTTGCAGGCTGATTTATGTTTTCTGTTGTTAATTTTTTGGATGAGATATATTTAAATTTTGTAATTTTTCAATAAAGAGGAATGTGTTACGAAAATTACAGAAAAGTAATGTCTTGCATACGCATGCATTCCATTTTCATAAGGAATCCAAAGGGTTTGAAAAGAATTATAGGTTGCATCCATTTTATTAAAGTAGTTACGAATGATTTTCGAGAAGAAAACATTATTTAATTATTGTCGATTAACGAAAAAATACAATTATTTTTTAAACTATTTGGATTCATTTTCATTGACATGGATATTAAAAAGTAATAGTTATGTTTAATATTAAAATACTTAAAATAACTACTATTAGCCAAAATACTAATCGCATATACACTGCTGGGCCAAGAACCAAGAAAGACAAGATCCATCAAAACAAAATTTATTTTGTAGATAAGAAGTTGACCAAGTATCAAATGATTAAATTAATAAGCTTCTATTAAGTGTCGTTCCGGCTAAAATCAGTAGCCGAAGTAGCCACTACTGTTGGAATCCACTGATGTCAAACGCTTCGGCATTGATTCAAAGAGTTCTTGGTGAATATTAGTCCAAGCAACTTCCATACGCTTCTAAAATTGATCTGGTGAAAAAGCTCGGGATATAATCTGGGTCAATCATTGAGCAACCATGGACCACATGTTTAGTATTGGTGGAAGATCCGGAGCACGAGCCAACCAAGGAAGAAATTCAATCTGGTGATTGACAAAGAACGTTTGAACAATGCTTGACAAATGTGGTTGCGCATTATCTTGTTGAGATATGGCTGTGGGCTGAAGGTCAGGAAGGACAACTGGCTCAAGCACTTTGAAGTAGAGCAGGCTGTTTAAAGTACCGCAGTAAGAGGAGAGCGAGAGTGATAAACAATACTGTCCCATACCATAATACCCGGTGCAGGACCTGTGTGGCTGTGCATAACGTAGTTGTTTGGCATCCTCTCTCCACGGTGTCTCAAAACTTGAAAGTGACCATCGTGGTGTTGCAGACAAAAGCATGCATCCTCAGTAAAGACAAATTCATTTTATTCCAGTGTTCACTTCCTTTTTCATCTCACCATTGGCTGTGGAGATGTCTGTGGTTCTACATCAAGGGTATACGAAGAAATGGATGGCTTGCAGAGAGACCACTCAGCTGTAAACGGCATGAAATGGTACTCGTAGACACTGGATGATGTGTTACAGATTGAATGTGCTGTGCCATGTTTCGTGATGTGGCTGATCGATCTGTTGCTGCCATGCACACCATTAGTTGTGCATTAAGAAGGATGCGATTGAACATTTCGGTCCATCCTACCCTCCTGCATTCAACGATTACATATCCACATCAGTTTTTTTGGTTTCATCCAACACGACTACCGATTTCCTTGAAAGATAATGCACAATATTGGTGGGGCACTATCCATCCTCTGTCGAACTCGATTTGATCAAAAATTGATCGCTGTTTTCTACGAGGCATAATTGATTGTTTTTTTTTTCTTTTTTTTTTCTTTTTTGAAAAAACCACAAGATAAAACACAATTGCCAAACTTGAAATCACCGTAATCTCCAAGCCTTAAATAGCACTTTGAAGTGGTGCCACAGCCTCGCATGATGTGCGTCTGCCATGAAATTCTAATTATTTGCATCTCTCCTCCTGTAATACATGTTGTAAATTTCATTTTATTTGCATGCTTCCTTTAGGATGTTGTATTTATGGTAACCAGTAGTGCACAAGCATTATAATGATCCCAGAATTCTCACGATGTTAATGTAATATAAAAACAAAAGGAAAATGTATAAGAAATACAGTTATAATTCATTTTATAACTTTAACAGCAAACTGAATAGTTTTTATTTCTTAAGGCCAGATTATGTTCTGGAATGGATTGTTGCTGTAAGGTTTTAATTCTGCAGAAGAATTTATTTTTGTTTCAAGTTCTGATCCTGTAGGTTCTTTTTAGTTTTAATCGGATTTGGCAAAAGGTAAGTTAAAACAAAGAAAAAAAATTTAAAGCTCTCTATTAGTGTGCCAGAAAATAATATTACAATGGAGAATAATCCATTCTTATAAATTCAAGAAAGGATAAGAGCTTTGAAATCAGTGTAAGACGATGAATAATTTGTAAATTCATAATTTAACACAAGGTTACTTAATAAGTTCATTAATTTATATATATGTTGCCCTTCTTCACAAAACCATTTGATTTCTAGGAAGTACTGACTTTGAATGCCATTCTTGAAGTTTCATAATCACCTACGGTTCATTTCTAAATTTACAATGGTTACAGTTATGCCACTTAAGTAATTTTCAAAATATTGAGAAGATGAGGATTTGTATGCTGATAAAGAATTATTTTTTAATAGAGATAATATTGTTCCAGTAGTATCTTCACAAGTGATATTCAGACTTTGTTCCATCGAGACAAACAAAAGAGCATGTCTGTTAATATTAAATGCCACCGTAGTTATGTGGGTGATCTTGAACACTCTTGTTACCTGAGTTCTACACATGTTCCAAAAATGTTGATAAAATAGTCTTGGTTAACAGTAAATTAAAGCTCTTACAGATGTCAAAAACTAATGTGTATGCAGTTTCTTATGATTTGTTTATAAGGAAGGTGTAGGTACCGCGATGTTCGTTGTATACGATGTTGCGTCTGTTCGTTGTAGGTAGCACGATTCCAAATCCTAAAACATAACGTGTTGACGACTTAAAGCACGGCTTGGAAATGTTTCAGTTAAAGTTTTCACACGTTATGTGTCAGTAAATGAAGTATGTAAATGCAGATTCAACTCAAAATGCTGTTATATAAAATACATATATAATTCAAAACACTACACTCTTCATACCATCATACAATTATGTTAATATCTAGATGAGTTTATTTTATTCAATGATTTTTGATGCTCATCTGAATAGTTTAAATGTGTTCAAAAGTTTACAAGTAAATTCGGATAATGGAGTAAATTATTGGACTCTCAATCTGGTCACAAAAAACTAGTTCCATTGAAATATATGTCAATTTTCTTATTAGCAAAATGTTTTTACTTGCTGTTCTATAGTATTTTAGATAATATTTATTGTACAAATAAACAGAAATATTATATATTATATGAATTTATTTAACAACTACTTTGACATAATTGTTCTGCAAAGAAATTTCATAGTCTTAATTTAACTTACTTTTTATGTATTTAGTAATAAATAACCTAATGTTTAAATAAGTTTTAAAAAAAATTGAATTATACACACTTATGTAATACATTCTCTTTAAAAGAAAATCTCTCCATATTCTTCATAAATTATTTCACATTTAATAAAATAATGCTATGAAATAAAACACCGCATTACTCCCTTATATCAGAGGATATTAAAAATAAATGTACTTTAAAGACTAATATTACCTTTCATTTTTCGATGTAGTCAAAATTATAAAAATTTTCCAATATGAAACGAAAATTCATATATTTTTAGTATTTATGTTAGAAAACTTCGTTTCTAGGTTTCTTTTTTTTTCCTGTAAAAAGTCTTAAGGTAAATCAAGCTTTTATTGAGAATAAGTGCACTGCTGTGTTTATTTTGCTCGAATTCTTTGAGAGGAAAATATTTATTTCTTTTATACACAATATGTCATTTCATCTTTTTTTATTTTGTCTGCTATAGAACCATTGTCAGTAAAAGAAAACTCCAAATGCATTTTCAATGTAAAATATTGGCATTTTTGAACATATAAATAGCCACTAAAAAACAGTCAGTACAAAAAACATGGCATTACTTACTCCCTTATATGAGATTATACCATACTTTAGCTTATTTTTTTATTGGAATTCAACACTTGAGATACCATTATTTTACAAGATTTCTTTAAGCTTAGAACAGAAATTGTTTCGAAATAATTCAAGAAATTTTTACAAAGATTAGTTTTTTAAAAAAAAAAAATTCAGTGAATAAAAATTGTTGCTACAGATGGATTTTCTGTTGACAAGTTTATAAGTATATTCTTTTGAAAGATAATTCCAGAACGTTTTCCTTAGAGAGTGATTTCTCACACTCCGAATCATAAAAGTACTAAATAAATGCTTATCTGCTCTCTATTTCAAATGATAATAATAAATTTTGATTTTATTCCCTGAAGTTTAGAATTCATATTATTCTAGCTAATTGTATTTAAGTGCTTCTAATTATAATGAGATTGAGAGGTTAAATTGAGTTAATATAAAAAAACAATTGTGTTATATTAAAAACGATGTCAGTTCATGTTTTTTAAAACATTCGTTTTTAAATTAAATGTTTTCTAAAACAAAGCAAATTTATCAAAATTTATGCATTGCGATATGAACATTAAATAAACTAAAATACATTTGTGGGATTATTTTGATAAAATTCCGAAATAAAATAATTTTATCTGAGATTTTCTATTAATATATTATTAGTGTTAATAAATATTGAAACTTATCCATTTCAATTATTTCCTCAGATCAGTTAAAACGGTTGCATGAAGATTCTGGTATTCAACATTTTTGAAGGTGTTTACCGTTCATTCATTTGAGAAACAGAAGATGTATATGTTAAACTTGCCATAAAGTGATACTTAAATCATTACATTTCTTTTAATGTCCATACATGTCTAGATTCAAATTTATAATTTTCATACAAAGCATTGTTTCCAATTATTATAAAAAAATAATATTTTACAAGATGTTTCATTAAGAATATTCATCTTTAAAAATTTTACAATTAAATAAAGTTAGTCATAGGCTAACAATTTCTTTTAATGAATAATTTAGTGTTTGGCAATTAATATTTTATAAATTGTTCACTTGAATTGATGCATAAAATGCATTTCTTGGTTGTTTGTAACTATACTTTGATATAGTCCAATATTTTTATTAAATGTTGATATTTTGTCACAGGATAATAGCGTTGTAGCAATTTGCTTAAGGAAATCTATTTCATGAATAAAAACTAAGAAACCTTCTTAATAAAACATATTTATAATTATTTAAATTACTTTTTTATATTGTAAAAACACTTTATTATACAACATTGGTTTCCAAGCACTAAAAATAGGACATTGGAATATAAAAAGTAAAGATAAAACTGAATTAAAGAAGGAAAAAGTACATAATATTAATAAAAATAAACAAAGGAAATATATGAACTCCTAGCAACATTGAACTCAAGACAATTATTCTTTCATAAAATGTTAACTGTATCTATTCTCTCGCCAAATAATATCATCTAGCTTTATACTTTTAACAAAAAGCAACAAATAAAATCTGTCAATTGTAAAATCTGATTGTTCAAACAGCATAAGAGGCTATAATTTATTCCAGTATGGGGTAGAAGTCTAGATAGAAAATGAAGTCCTGGCTCTTCCTAGCAGATTTCAACTCGAACCATGCACAGAGTATTACTAAGGACAAAAATGTATAGTCAGGTGCCTGTAAGAACGCAAATAACTTCAGTTCAAAACACGAAAATTCTCTGCACTGGTGTATGAAAAAAGACACTGGATATCTGAAGATAAGAAATAAATAATGTGGTCAGCTGAAACCCAGTACACATTACTTTTCACTCATGGAAGTCGTCAAACTTGACGAAGTTATGAATTTATCTTGCCATACTAGTGTAGTGTAAGAATCTGGAGGAAGTATTCTGGAGCAGCTTATCATGATTTAGGCATTGTACAACAAAACACAGCCAACCAACCTGGTGGGTGTATTATAATATGGAGCATGTTCTGTTGGTTAAAAGTGATGCCTAGTAAATAAACTGGTCTAGAATAACTAAACAGTCACAAGGTAAATAAATATCTCAGCATGTCAAGTGCATCTTCTAATATTAAGTTTTTACTTTGGTGACTACGAATAAGGATGATTATGCATGTATACATTGTGTTAAAAGTATTCAAATTTTTTCACTGAATAGGAAGCTGACTTCCTACACTTTCACTGGCCGGATCTTAACTCTTCAAGAAATATGAAAGGTATGTTGTAGAGATGCATCCAGTCCGACTTCCTCAGCACACACATGGCATATGTACCCGTTTATAGGGTAGGCAACCATTCATACAAGGAAAGAACAAAGACAGGAAAGAGAAAAAAGAGAAAGTACATCCATGCCCAAATCGGAATTCGAGCCCAGACCTCACTATCCGCAGTCAGGCACGCTGACCACTTGACAGAGTATGCGGTAAAAAAGTTCATAATTATCCTATATAAATTTAGTTAATTCGGAACACATCATTGTTGACAAAATACAATGTTTCTTGGATACTCTTTGAAATACTTTCTTAAACATCTAACACCATCAAACGATTTAATTTAAATATATATATATATATATTAAAAATTTTAAATAACAAGCATACGTAGCTTTACTCATATGAATATTCAATTACAGTTATTGCATAAGATGATTTTTCTTTAATAAAATAGTATAATAATTACTTAATCTGTAGCGCTCAGTTTAATTATTTCATATTTTTATTTAAAAATTGCAAGTATGTAATAAATTACTTAAATATTAAACTATAATAAATTTTTAATGAAAAGAAGCTGTTTTTAAACAAAGAGTATTTTTATATACATAATCTTACAAATTATCTTAAAGTGTTTATTATTAAAAAAAAATAAATGTTTAATAATCTTTTGAATTATTTTAATTAAATCCGTAGAATAAGAAGGCTTAGTTAGATGAAGAATAAACTCATCAGCTTAAAATTCTAACTTTTTTATTTCTCTTTATTTTACGTATTATTTTGTTTATACAAAGAAACTTCATTTTAAAAATTCTATGAAATTTAAGAGTTCGTCATTTTGAGTGAGACTGTATTCAGTGTCTTTGTAATTATAGATATAATACAAAATTAATATCAAATAAACAGATTATAAAATTCCGAAAGATGTATGCAAACAGAGAACAAATAAATATTAAATTAAGAGGGAGAAGCAATTTATCTTTAAAAATTTAGATAAAAGTATTAATTAAAAGATATATTTTAAAACACAAACATATTTTATAAAAGGTTAAACATGACAACACGTTTTGCTGATTTCAATTAATTAATTTTTAAAGATAAATGAGGATTCCCATATATTTTATCTTTAAATATTGAAGTGAAAATCCTGAATTTTTTTGAAGACAACATTCCAGTTCGTATAATTAACTTTAATAAAAATTGATGAAATCAATAGATTCTCATTTTTAGAGAAATATTTTAGTTTCTGTTGAATATGGTGAAAATGTGTGAGAGAACTGAAATTTGTGATTAATTTTGTTAATATTAAATTCCAGTTTTGTGATAAAGAAAATGTTGTGTGTCCAATACATCAAAACTGGATCTATCTTGCATTAGTTTAGCAGCCTCTATTCATATACACCAGAATACTTTTTAATAATGATAATTTTATTTCCATATAATTATATATAACTCTACCTACGTAATCATACCTTAATAATATGGGGAAACTGTTTCAATTAAATGACAATCCACTTTTGGATTTTAAGGGAATCATATTGTTTCTTAAATTTATAATAACATTTTAGTTAATTAGACTGCAATTTTTATAATCCAAGGTTTCCGTGTACACATGAGGAGATCAGAAAAAATCTGAACTAATGTTGTCATATCCACAACAGTGTGACTTGCAATAAAAAAACAATTCTATCACCTAAAAAAATTTTTCCTTGAAACAAGAATTCTCACAATTAATAAGCAGCATAAATTTATTAATAACTAAATCATGTTTGCTTCGAAATTTTGTAAGCAATAGAGATTCTAAATAGCATATAAAATCGATCGTGTTTTTCTTAATTTTCCTTTAATTTAATTTCCGTCATTAGTAACATGTACTGCAATCGTACCATCATTTTAGAATTAAAAAATGTGTTTTGGCACAATTATATATTAAATTAATATCACTATGTGTTATAGGTGTTTTTAAAACATGGTGTATATTTTACATTATTTCTATTGGAATGCGTAGGTTTTTGTAGTAATTTATAAACGGAAATCCCTCTTGGTATAAATATGAGCTGAAAAACCTAAAAATGATATCTTGAGTTGTGTTTATTTTGGATATTGGAAAATTATTCAAAATCTATGTATATATATTTTTAACGAAAGTGATCTGTTGGCTTTTTGTTTTTTGCACTTCACAACTTACTCATAGACACGACAACAACTACAACAACAACGAAAGTGATGTTTAAGAGGTATAGATAATATTTTACGAAATAAATTGATGGCAAGAAAAATACTTCCTTATTTTTAATGTTTTATTACCATTAATTTGTCTGATGAGTGTGATTAAAATTTCCTAAAATGTGAATACCTGAATAAAATAAAACGTGAATGCCAATTCTCTAATGAATTGAAAAGTTTCACAATTGTTGGTAAATTGAAAATATCTGTGACCATGAACTTCATTTCAAATATTGGTAGTTTTTCTACAACTAAAATTAATGAAAGAGAATATCACTTATTAAATTAAAGATAACTAAATGCAATTCAGTTTCCACTATACACTCAGTAAAATAAATATGATGAAAATACTGTTTTCTTTGAAGGAATGTGAAATTGTTTTGATATTACACTATAAATTAATAACTTGTTTTTTCAAATAGACACTAAAGTGATGGAGTACATTTAATAACATACGGGGCTACAATAAAATACTCACGTATTTCAATTTGCAAAAAGGTCTGTTCCACTACCAAAATGCTTCAAGGATAATTGCCACTCTCAGCGATTATTCTATTTATTACCCTGGTATCTAGTAATTACACACATTGAGGCTGAATTCATACACTCATTTATGCTTTACTATGTACCGACGTTAAAATAATTAATGAGAATTAAATACGTAGATTATTTGTCCCGGAAAACATTACTGCTAATCATTGAACCCCCACAGGTGCCACTTCTGTTGCAAAAAAGACAGGCAAGAAGAAAAATTATTTGTAACGAGGCGTGTTATCTGGCTTTCAGACGCCCGCATCATTATCAATTCAAGTTATTGGGAAAATAAAAGAGTTACTCTGCAAAAATATTCGAAAGGTATGTTTCTCTGCATTAGAAGAGACAAAAACCCAATTTAATATGATTTGTGATGTATGGTTAAAGAGTTCCAACGGGAAAGCGTCCCGCATACTTTGATGATTACAGTTTTCTTTTTAACAGAAAATATTTCGTCGTACACTTTTCAGATGAAATTGAAAATATGTGATTTGATAGTGTTCTCTCTGACATTCCTTTCTTTAGGAAAAAAAGAACGTAAAGAAACATTTTTCTGTGGGATGCGTTTTGTACAAAGGAACTTTTCCGTTAACTTAAGAATATTTTTGATTTTGAAATAACTCTGTAAAAATATTTGTGAAAATAGCTTTCCTCTCTATAAAATATCATCATAAGAAATGCATGTTTATTTAATTATGATTTTTGTAATTCAGCATTAATTCTAACTCAATGTTAGGTATTTCAAACATACTGAAATTCTTTGTCACAAGTCTTTATTAAATTTACAATCTTTTAAAAAAATATATTTCTGCTGAAGATAAAATAATTTATTCAGATTTCTGTAAATTATTGAAATGTTTGTATGATTAAAAAATTTGATCAAATAGTATTTGAATTAATTCCAAAAATGTATTTACTTTATATTTGGATCTAAAACTCCTTTGTATCAAGAATTTCTTAAGATTTCGTTAATTACTCTAAGATCTATTTTTGATTAGAGTAGTTCAGTCTTATGAAGATGTTAAGACCCGTATGTTTTGCAATAAATAACGAGAGTTTTTGAAATATATTAAATAGAAATGTTTTATTTGTGAACTATGTAAGTTATAGGGTTAATAATTTGAAACTTGGATACATTTTACATTATTTGTTCTTTATATTAATACTGGAATATTAAATAATGATTATGGCATTGCATTTTACATGCTTCATATTATATGTCATTTAATAAATATATTGATTATTATTCTAAATTGTGAAATAAAACTTTTTTAATAAATATTTTAAAGGACAAGTTATGTAACATTTATATATTTAAGGTATATTTACTTCGATGATATATTTATTTATTATATACATTAGGTCTACCGAAAAGTTCTGTCCATTCTGGTGTCAATCAGTTTGAACAAGTATAAACATGGGATATTTCATAAAACCTTAATTAAGCTAAGCAAACCATTTCTAATCATATTTGAAAACTACGGTTTGCGTGGAAAAATTCGATATGGGTGCCGCATATGTTAAGTGAAAATAATTTGATTGATCGAATTATCATATGCACATCTCTGCTTACCCGCCATGAAATGGAACCCTTCTTGGACTGGATCATACCTGAAGAGGAAAAGTGGATTGCTTATGAAAACAAAATTAAGTAAAGAGCATATTGTGAACCCAGAAAACCTCCACGTCTAACCAAAGTTGACCCTGAACAAGAGAATGCTGTGTTTATGGTGTAACATTTAAGAACTAATATGGTTTGAGCTTTAGAAACCAAACGAAAGGCTGTATTCGGAGAAGTACTTCAGCTAAAAACAGTTCTCCAAGAAAAGATACCGGTGATGTTCAATGAGAAGGACATAATACTGCTTCATGATAATGATAGGTCCCGTGCTGATTTGGGGAGTAATAAAAAAGAAGCAGAAATAGTCTGGGAAATTCTGTCACATCCATACATACTCCTGGAACTAGCACCTTCCACTTATCCCTTATTTTCGGCCTTACAAAATTTTTGAAGGGCAAAAAATGCTAAAATGAAGAAAAAAGTCAAACAAGTGCTAGTTAAATTTTTAGCTTCTAAAGATAATTCATGTTTTAAAAATGAGATATAGAAATTGCAATCACGCTGGTAAGAAGTCATGAATAATGATGTTAATTATTCAGACAGACAGAACTTTTCGGTAGATCAAATATATATTCATAATATATATAGTTTATGTATTTACTTATATCTATGATATATTTACATATCTCTAGTCGTAATTTTCCTATCTTTTTTTAGTTACTTGGACTTAATTTTGATTTGTAGAAAAAGAGGACACATTTGAATCATAAACACAGAAATGGATGCTAACTTTTTGTGATTTCGTCTTATTCCTTTCGATATACAATGAAGAATCAAAACAGTAACACCACGCTCATATTTTGACATTCAGCCAGTGGGAACTATGGATAGTTTTTCGAAAAGCCTCCAACATCATTCCTATTATCGTGTTTTTCTTGGAAAAGACCACTGTTGTTAGTGACTTAGATAGAAGAGAGATTGCGATAGTCCGAAGGCTCAAAATAACTATCTATGGAGACTGATTGCTTCATTGGTTGTTTGCGTACTGCCTTTCTGAAGACTTATTCCAAATGGATGAATAATGGTGAGGCAAGTAATAGATATAACAGTGTATAATGCGCACAAGTCATAATAGACACAGGGTGTTTGTAGCTGCCCCTCATCGTAAAATAAAATCAGCGATAGACAGTGACTATCATCAGTGACTCAAGTGCCAAGAAATACTTTGCTTCGACTTGAATTGTATTCAGTCGTTATTAGATACACAATTTGACATGCACAATATGGTAAAATAAGATTGGCATCGAATTATGTATCTGATCAAACCAAAATACAATTCAAGTCAAAGAAAAAGTATGAGTAAGTGATGATAACACATTCTACCACCGATTATATTTTACGAAAAGAGGCAGCTTCCCACATCCTGCGGCGTTAGTGATGTGTGTACACCCAGCTCTGTTGTGTCTGCTAATTGTCTCACTATCATTCATCCAATTTATGTAGATACTCACAAAGAAAGCGTGCAAATTGCCAATAATCCATTTCATTTTACAAGATAAAATTCAAAGTGAACGAGAATAAAAATAACCGTAATTTAATGCTAATTTTCTTATATCTCTATTAAGTCATTTTTTTGTCGGAAAACTTAAAATAAAGTATTTTATCATTTGATGTTCAAATTATTAATAGTATCGATTAGTTAAAAATACTAATTTATCTACTAAAAATGACGGGAAATAAGTTTTCTCATACTTTTCCTGCTATGATCTTCTCTATATTATTAGCGAAAAAAAAATAAAAATAAATAAAATAATTACCCCGTTATGATATACAGCAATCTATCTATGAAAAATTAGTTTTATCCTTCAATGCATTAATATCGATGTTCCAGTAAAGACAACTTAAATGTTATGAGCCATAACTAAATTACTTATGTGACTGATTTTAATATTACGTAGTTTTTTCAATGGATCACAATAAACAATTTTTTAGAATTTTTGTAACAATTCATAAGATTTTGCAAATTAAAATTTATGTCCTAAGCGATAACAATATATAAGGTGTATTTTAATACTATGTTAAACACAATATGTTTAATAATATGTTAAATCATAAATTGTGAATTTATAATTCTAAGATATTACATAATTATGCTTCATATATTATTGTAAAGTAAACCAAAGATAGTAGAATTAAATCAATATTTTAAAATAATGAAAGAATCTTTTCTGGAATTTCATTTTTAAAATTAGAAAAAATAAGAAATTGGGCTTAGGATATTTTTTAAATAAAAGTTTCGTTTAATATCATATTAATAGAGGAATTCCCAAAGAAATAGTACTTTTAAAGAATAATAATTTGAAAAATACACTACAGGCCATTAAAATTGCTCCACCAGGAAGAAATGCAGATAACAAAATGATATTTATTGGACAAATATATTATACTAGAAATAACAAGTGATTAAATTTTCAAAAAATTTGGCTGGATAGATCCTGAGAAATCAGTATCCAGAACAACCACCTCTGGCAGTAATAACAGCAGTTATACGCCTGGGCATTGAGTCAAACAGAGATTGGATTGCATGTACAGGTACAGATGCCCATGCAGCTTCAACACGATGCCACAGTGATTCATCAACCGTAGTGACTGGCGTTTGGTGACGAGCCAGTCGCTCGGCAACCATTAACCAGACGTTTCCTATTGGAGAAAGATCTGGAGAATGTGCTGGCCAGGGCAACAGCCGAACATGTTCCGTATCAAGGAAAGTTAGTACAATACTGGCAACAGGCGGTCGGGCATTATCCTGCTGAAACGTAGGGTTTCGCAGGGCTCGAATAAAGGGTAGAGCTACGGGTCGTAACACACCAGAAATGTAACGTGCACTGCTCAAAGCACCGTTAATGCGAACAAGAGGTGATCGAGACGTGTATCCAATGGCACCCCATACCATCATGCCAGCTGATGGGCTAGTCGACGAATGCACGCTGCCAGTGTGCGTTCACCACGATGCCGCCAAACACGGATGTGATCATCATGATCATCATGATGCTGTACACAGAACCTGGATTCATCTGAAAAGATGACGTCTCACCATTCGTGCGCCCAGGTTCATCGTTGATCACACCATTGAAGGCTCTCTTGTCTATGACGCAGCGTCAAGGGAAGCCGCAGCCATAGTCTCCGAGCTGAGAGTCCATGCTGCTGCAAACGTCGTCGAACTGTTCGTGCAGACACTTGTTATCTTCCAAACGACTTCATTTCTTGACTGACGGCTCGTGACGTGGTTGCACGATCCATTATGGCCATGCGGATGATATGCCTGTCTTCTCGGCTGCTATTGATAGGTGGCCGTTGAGATCCCGCATGGCGTTCCGTATTACCGTCCTGAACCCATCGATTCCATATTCTGCTAACAGTCATTGGATCTAGACCGACGGGAGCAGCAATACTGCAATAAGATAAACCGCAATCCCGGTACGCTACAATTTGACCTTTATCAAAGTTAAAAACGTGCTGGTACGCATTTCTCCTTCTTACACGAGGCATCACAACAACTTTTCACCAGGCAACAACGTTCAAATGCAATTTTTGTATGAGGAACCGGCTGAACAATTTCCTCATTTAAACACAATGTAGGTGTCGCTACTGGTGCCTGCTTTGTCTGAATGCGCTGAAAAGCTAATCATTTGTATATCACAGCACCTTCTTCCTTTCGTATAAATTTCATGTCTGTACCATGTCACCTTCTTTGCGTAGCAATTTTAATGACCAGTATTGTATTTGAACAAATTTGAAATAATCAATGTACTTTAAATGACTATATTGTTAAATGAATTAAACTAAAAAAATTAAAGTAGAGTTACATTTAAATTTTCATTTTTAATTAGATTAGATTATGATTAATATATTAAATGTATTTAAAAAAGTAGTCTAAATGATCTTCAAATGCTATTGATGAGGAAACTTGTCTTTAAGTAAGATTTAAATGCCCTACATTAGCATTGATTGTAGATTTACAAAGTTTTATCGGCGACAGTTTTCAAACTCATGGTTTATATTATTCTATTGTATTATTCTTATATTGTTTTATTGTATTCTATTGGATACTGTTCTTATATTATTCTATTGGATTGAACATATGGTGCAATAATACTTTTCAATGTTGTTCTGTTATAACTATGTAGGCATATTAGTCATATAAGGTCAATATTTTTACCGAAAAATCATATTTCCATACAAACACTGGCTAACACCGTCTACTAGTCTGATATTGAACTATTAACAGGCAGTTGTCTTACAATTGTGATAGGAGTATTGAGAGATAATGAAGCATCATAATTTATGAAATCATTCGCTGATAGTATCTGCTCTATGAAGGTTCAAGGAATGCTGAATTAAATGATTCACATATCGAGCCAAAAATCAAAATTTTCATTCCAACTGTAAATATAAGATTGGTTGAACATTTGAACGAGGTTAAAAACACTTCAAAACATTGTGAAATATATCTGATATAATAGGAAATTTGTGAAACTTCATATAGCATAGGTCCAAATTAATCATTTTAATGGATGCTACAACAAACATCGATGCTGCACTTCCTTGGAATTATTACTACAATTCTTTAGATATATTCAATCCTTCAATTATTTTAAAAATATCTTTAATTTTTACTGAGTGTCATTAATCTTATTCCCTAGTCTACAAATTAATCATTTGCAAAAATGTTTAGAAATTCTCTTATCCTCTATAGCGATTGTCAGGGTTCTTCTTAGAAACAACCGGCTACTATTATTGAAGAAGGTATTCAAGTTTCTATTCCCGACTTTAATTATCTATGGACGATTCATTATGAAATGGAGAATAACTCCAGCTACAGTATGTGAGGGACAAACCTCTCTTATACAATGACCCCTTTTGGGGTCATACTCCGGCACAGTCATTGTTCATTTACTATTTCGTTAACGACTATATTCTTAGTTACGATTTTATCAAGTATGTCAACAGAGTCGGAAGATTCTGCCAACTTTTGATTCATTCTCTCCCTTTGCCACATGCATAGGGATTCATCATCAGGTATGATCATGCAATGAATCATAACAAAACAATTTATAATTGGTTAAAATATTATAATTGATGTATCAAGCGTTAATTCTACTAAGTATTCCACCCCTTTCACCAGTTCATTTCTTTTCTTATTTTTTAAGAGTCCATACTAGAATACATATATAACAATTCCACTTCTCTACTAGCTTCTATATCTTTGTTGGGACACTCATATAATTAAAATAATTTAATTGGATTGAAAAAATGAAGAAATCGTAGTGCATCAAGTTATGTGTGTCAGCTATCCCTTGAAGACTTCTCCTTCAGACAATATCAATCCATTCAAAATGCCTAAAACTCTGCATGGAAAACAGAATTCTAATTACCATAGAGCTAACTTCTGATAGTAGAATAAATTTTTGACATTAAGAAAAAGGCCATAAAAATCAGTTCTTTCTTGCTTTCAGCCAGTGACAATAACAGATCAACACCTTTTTCTTAGAGGTTTCCAAATTCAACTTTTTAATAACATAACACACTCTGGAACACATTATAGACACTTACCAATAAACAAGCACTAAGAGAAATCCAAAATATTTGCATACCAGTTATATCACATAATTTTTAACTTAATTGGTATATGAGTAGAGTTTCACTGTAATTGAGTGTAAAGCTACTGTCTTGTTTGAAAAACTAACTTTCGGGAAGTGTTGGAAAAAGTGAGTCCATTTCTTCTCAGGTATAGCTGTGTATAGCATCGATTGTTTCAGATTGCAGAAAAAATTTATTTTTTGTGAATTTTATTACTATTTATTTTGTATATTTCTTTGAAAGTAGAAAACAATATCAGAATTTCTGTTATATTAAATAAAGATGGATTAAAAATAATTTATTTAATCATATTAAACATATGAGCAGAAAAAAACATTGCTGCCTGTAAATAATTTAACAATCAAAGGAAATAATTTTACGAAAAATACTTATACTCGATTCATTTGAAAACCACGATTCACAATCAATATTGTATTTTTTAACGATATAGATAGTAAATATCACTATCTATATCATTTTAATGTCTCTATTTAAGAAACATTTTGAATAAATTATGATCTCCACACAAATATTTATATTGTTAAAATTTTTGTTCACATTTATGTTTTCACTTGTTTGAACAAATGTATATGCTCATATAAATTAATTTATGAACATTTTAATACCATAAAATATAAATTCCAATTGCTGAACTGGAAATAGTATTGAAATATTACATAATTCAAAGAAAATATTCAAGTTAATTCATGAAGAAATCTAAACATAACCCACAGTTAACTTTACTCCAGTGCACAAAGCAAATATATCTTGAACTTTTCTAGAACCAAGTTTTGTATTTCATTAAAATGAATTTCCAAGTTCTATTGAACCATCCATAATAAGGATGTTTAACAGTAATATCAGTAAAATAAACATACCAAAGAAATATAAACTACTGAAATGTTTATCCCCAACAAATGTTGTTTATTATTTTCTTTTACCCCATCGATTTTTTCCTGTATTTTGTATAGTTTAGTATCGATAAGATGATCATTTAAATAATAGGAATTGTTAGATGATAATTTTAAACTTTTTACAGAGAATTTGAAAGAAATTATCAACCTAAAATAAAATATAACTTACAATCAATCTAATTAATGCATTGTGAAAATCATTCTATTCTTTAAAATATGATAAATTTTCTACTTATATTAATTTAAAAGGGTTTATTAATTTAATCACGTATAATTTGAGCTGTTATTTCTTTTTTTAGAGGGATAATATTTTAAGAACCGTTCAATGCAAGAAATATTGTGTTTAGTGCAGTGAGAGAGATAATTCTTACTAATTTAAACCTTACTTGTACTTAGAAAGATATTTAAAATTTTAATTTTGGCATCAAATATTTATTTCATGAATTTCTACAAAACGATGTTTTAAAAGTAAAATTCCTTGATAATTTTAATAATTAAAATAATGTTTATAGTTAAATAAATTTTAATTTGTATTATTCTGAATAGAAATAAAGGAATTAGTTTAAAAATAAGTTTTAAATTCACCAAAATATGTCTCAGAATCTAACATCTTTATGATTCTTAATATATAAAAAGACGTGAATTACAATTTACAATCTCTAATGCTCATTAAATAGGTTATGTTTACATAAAATAATTTCATCTTCTTTAATAGTACAGTTCGGAAGAAATAAGTTAAATTGTGATGCTTTACTTTTTTTTTAAAATATTTAAAAAAAATGGTATAATGAATATTCATTTACGTGAATTTGAAAACATTTTAAATTGATTGTTTCTTGCACATAAAAGCAAAAACAGCTTTCACAAACACAACAGTTGAATAATTAAACTTGCCGTGTGACCCAAAACCAACTGTCATTTCCTTTCGTTTTTCCAAAATTTCCCTCTTTTTGTGCTTTAGAATTTTTTTTTTTTTTTTTTTTTTTTTTTTTTTTTTTTTTTTTTTTTTTACGAAAGATATATTTAGTTTTGTTTATTCACTGTATTTTCAGCTTGAAATTTATGCTTTTTATTCTCTCTTCCTATTCTAAAACAATATAGCATATATTTTTAACAATGTTAAAGTATTTTTCAACTGAAATTTGCATTTTAGCACCAAGAGTATATCTAAAATATCAAATTAAAAAAGAAAAAAAAAACTAATTTAATTAAATCATTTACTTTCTTCAGCCTTTCCGTAATCTGGTCTTCCGTGAAATGAAGTAATTAAAAATATTAATGAATTGTTTTATATTGACACAGAAACCATTTTCTAAATAAATGTATAAGCAAGATAATTTATTTATTTAGGTAATTTGAAAGTAAATCTAAAAAAATATAATGAACTGATGATAAAAAACACGTGAATAAGCTAGAATGCATTAGATCAAAGAAAAGAAACGGTTAAATAGAATGTTGCCTTAATAAGCTATTAAAATTCCCTGAAATTATTATGTTTGCTTAACAGAATGAATTATTGGTAAGATATATTTAATGCTTGAGGAAAAGGTAAGCAATAAAAGTGGATACAATGTTTAAAACCTTGATAAAAAGATTTTTACTACGTTGCTATATATAGTTATATTTACAAATCAATTTATTATTTGAATTTCATATAATAATAAGATGTTTATTGTTTACAAAATATAATACGAAATGTGATTATTATAATAGAAATTTTTTGAAATACTAATAAAAGGAAATAAATACACAATAATAATAGTTTAATAATAATTTTACAATATTCATCAATTTCCCCTATCGGCAATATGTTAAAAGACTTGACGCTTATCTTCAAAGTATAATCTATTTAGACTTACTTTGTGTCAGCCACTACTTGACTTAGCTAATCTCAAAAAAAGTATTAGTTTTGAAATTATTTTGAGGTGAAGGGAATTTGAAGTGACCCAATAAAATGACCTGGGCTCAAAAGTTCCAGATCCAATCTTTGAATATTTGCCAGTGTTGATTACTGGAAATGGATGGTGAGTTTCAGGAATCACATATGTTGATATGGATACTTGGAAGTTTTTCAGGTTTCTACCCTTGTAAGATGTGAATACTATCCATTATCTAAGAATATATTCTTCCACAAGATATGTATAACTCTCAGTTGTTAAAAAGCTGTACAGCTGTTTTACAAAGTAGTTTAGCTGTTAAACTATCAACTTAGCAGTATTAATAAAATTCTGCGCAAATTAGGCTTGCTGTTGTGTTTATTAGCCCTATTTCATATACGATTATCATTAAACAACTAGAGGTAGTTGCTGATGTTGCTTTTTCAGTTAGTTTATTTGGAGAAAAAAGTATTCTGGAGTGTTTTGGAATTAATGAAAAATAATATTTATAAAAAAACCAAGATAGAGAATACATAATAATTTTTTGAAAATATCTTATACATCGTGTAAAATTTAATCATCTTGGTAAATGTCATTTTTTGAGCATCAAAATATAAAATTATTCCACAGCTACAATTTTATTTTTAGAATTCGAATAAAAGCTAATTATTTTAATTGATATATAAAGTCAACCAATGTTTTTATCTTTAATTCATAACTCTTTTTTACTTTCATTTAAAACTTAATAATCTAAGCATATAAAAAATAAATATATTAAATTAAATAATGCATTTAAAATTTAAAAGTAGATTAAAGAAACAACACAAGAAATCAATTAATGGATTTAGTTAAAAAGGATCGTAACCATTTTTTTTAATATTTATGGTAGTGATTAACTATCAAAATTTAATTTAATTACATGATTTCATGAAATTAAATTAAATTTTGATAGTTAATTTAAATGATTCCAAAAAAAAAGTATATTTTTTGGTCTTAAGAATTTTTTTCCATTCAGGTTAATTCAAAAGTTTTGAGTACAAATTGTATGCACACAATTACTTAAATTCATGTATATTTAATATGCATTATATATGCAAAATAATTCCAATAAATACAAATAATTTATAACAGTATTATATTAAAAAAATCACATGGATTTTACACTTCCATTTTAAAACATCCTTTTAATAATTTCACAAATTTTCGAAGCTATTATGTTTTAAGAAAGATTATCAATGCTTTAACACACAATGAGTACTTATTTATTTCAAAAAAACTAATTAAAATGCTTGAATTCATTCTAGTTTTCATTACATAATCTAGAAAAAAAATCTTTGCAGTTATGTTACAAAAATTAAAATATAAAAAATGCATTAAGCATTTTAATTAGAAAATAATTACACTTCAAATATTTTGAGGAATCCAATTACAACTCATATTGTTCTCAAAATCACGGCAATGTGAATAACAATTTTTTAAATATTAACTCTTCAGAATCAATCATGCTTATTTCTTATTCTAATTTATAAAAATTAATTTTTTATGCATGCATTAAATGCTAATTATTTCTTTCGCCACTGTAATGAAGTTACATTTCAATGATATTTCAATGACATTTCCAGTTTAACTTCAATCATTTTCTCATATTAATTACTTTTTCATCTGATATGAAATATTTTTACGTATCAAGCAACACATTTCATTAAAATTTATCTTCAAGAAAAAGAATTTAAAAATGTACAAAAAATTTCAGCTTTTGTTTCAGAAGAAAACTCTTACTTTAATTTTTTTTCTACTTCTCCTCATTAAGAAATTAAACTGAGAGACATTAAAGAGCTTTTGCTTGATTGCAGACTGGTTAGAAACTAAAGCTATGATGATTTGGGCATTTCAATTAAATTCAAGAAGATTAACTTGAAGGTTAGTTATTAATTATTTTTTTCTTAATCTTTAGAAGGCAACCTCACTGTAAGAGCATTTTTATGTTTTAAAAAAGAAAAAAAAAATACTAAAATATTCTAAAGATTTAAAAAAACAAGAAATTCTGCGAAAAAAATTGCTTCTCATTGTATTAAAAGCTGAAGTAAGCCATACTTGAGGTCACAAAATTAGATTAAATTTTTGCAGAAAAAATATTAAATTCTTATTAGCATAGTAGAAAGCTCAGGAATGAAATGAAAAAAAAAAATAATATTTTTGAGGTGTTCCTTAAATTGTAATCAGCTTTACTAAATTGAGATTAAAAGAAAGATTATTCGTGATAAAAAAGTTTTGTATAACCTTGTAATTAGGTGTGGTATATAATAAAAAATGATGAATTTGAATAAATTTACTTTAAGTTTTTATCCACGGGAAAAATAATTTTTATTTTATTTACACGGCATGCATATTAAAAATAATGTAGAAAGAATTACTGGAAATGCAATTCCCACGTTTCACAATTCCAAAAATGTACTTTAAGCTGTTATTTGAATTTATAATTGAAAATAATGAACTGAAACGTATATTAATTATTTTCATTCATTTATAAATTGTTTTATCTCAGTGGTTTTCATTATCTAATGCTAATTGTTTTTCAATGAAGTATTTATTGAGCAAATGAATTCTCATTTACAAATCAGTAATGATAATGTTGAAGAGATTTATTTATTGTGAATCGAATTCACTTTTATTAAGTATTTTAAGAAAAATGTTTATACTCACGCAAAGTTTTAACTATAGTGCAGTCCAACAATGATTATACAGAGCTAATATGATGAGAACTTTATAAGATGGCGGTTATTGGAGTAGATTGTGTTCTGAGCTCATCCAAACTGCTATTAAACAACGATAAACAGATCAAATAGCAAAGGGGGTGATGGTGGTTGCCAGCTTTTTTCCTGCATGATTGTTATTACAGTGAGTGCTAGAAAGTTTTCTGAATTTTAATACGTAAATTTTAAAACTATCTACGAAATGATCTTCTGAAAGATCATTTTATGAGGTGGATGATAAAAAGACCTTACAGTAAACTTATCTCACAGTTCAAGTGAAAGAAATTTATTTTACACAAAAACCATTCATAAAGTGTTGACTGATTAACATATATTTAATCACTTTCTTAAACAATATTTTTATATAATGACTGAAAACAAAATTCGCACATGCACATATTTTTAATTTTAACATCAAATTTTTGAGTTTTGAGTCACATTTTTGTGAAGAAAATGTAATTAAATATACATATAAACGAAATTTTAAATTAATGAAAAAGAGGTTCAATTTAATAAATAGATTCAATTCAGCTTAATTCAATATAATAACAAACATGTTTGGAAACTGAAATAAGATAATGTTTTGGAAACAAAAATAAATACATTGATGAATTTTCCAAGGAAATTCAAATAAATAAATCAAAAAAATTATATTTGTCTATAAAGTAAAATTCATGTTAAATGAAAAAGACACAGAAGATCTAGCTGAGGTATAATTTAACTTAGTTTAAAAAGATTAAAGAACTCAAAGGGTAAAATAAGAATTATGAAAAAAATAGCTGTTGTGTTTACAATTTTAAAGTCAAAAGAAAATAATCTTACCTAAACGTTTCACTGTTAAATGTATTATTTTAGAGAGCTAGATTAATAATATGAAAGTAAAGATAAAGTTGGTAAGATGACTTCTGATATTTACTGCTGACCAAAAAATTTGCAACAACAAAAAAGGGGCATGCTTCACACTCAAAATTTATGTGTCAGGAACAAAATGTTATGATATGAAGATGATTAACTTTTCAACTCATTCATATAAAGCAGGTGCCATGAATTAAAATGAATAAGTTATGTATGAGATTTCTCGTACGATAATGGTTTTTGAAATTATCGTATGAGATACTAAATTATAGTATAATCAAATACATAAGAAATCATCGTGTGAGATACAAAAAGCAATTATCATACGATAATTGTTTTTGTTCCTTGGTGAAAAGTTGTGAGATTTCTTATAAGGAGGAGAAAATTTATGAGTATATTTCTGTTAATTATGAAGACCAAAATTTTACCTATATTAAGTATGTGTAGTATTACTGTTTTAATTGGTCAAGACTTTTTAATGGTCACCAGAATATAGAATCTATTGCTCCAGGATGGTCTTACGTAACTAAGTGCTGACACTTAGTGGCTCGTTATCATTTACAATCAAGAAAATATTAAAAGGCGGCCTTATCTGCATAGCTTGAATTGATCGTAGAGCTATGATATGAGCTCAAAGCCAAATAAATAGGGTAGTTAGCTCAAAAATAACAAGTGTCTGCGGGAACAATTTACAGCAACATGGAAGGACAGTGCAGAGATTTTGACTTCAGCTATTCTTGACACAGCATCACTAATAGGCTCTAATGGTTTGATCAAAGATTAGGATCCAGGACTGGCGTGAGGTTATATTTTTAAGATGAATTCTGGTTCTATTTAAAGCATCATATCATGACCATCGGAGATATCATACTTTAATCAATGAATTTGACATCGACAAACTGTCCCATTATCCGGCATGATGGTAAGGCGAGGCATCGTCTAGTTCTTGTCCTGTTCGCATTGAAGACCCTTTGAAAAAAGGTTATTGAATTTCTGTTGTGTAAATGCCCATAAATCTAGACATTATTCAAAAACTGCAAAATCTTCCATTTCAGTAGGATAATTTGAGACAGCTTGTTATTTTAATTTCTCAGATCTAATGATACAGAAAATGCTCACCTGCTACTTTGACCAAAGCGTTCCCCATGTCTCTTATAAAAAAATGTCTGGTATGACCAACATTTGGCTCGACCTCATATACCCTTTACTATTGTTGATGAACTGTGACATTGTATTAAAGCTGTATGTATGTGTGTGTGCATAGCTATAAATGCTAACCAATCTTTGTTAGGTTCAATGACTATAACTATTGGTGTTTTTGCTGTCAGTAATTATTATTCGGATTTCTAACTTTTTGAGACGTATTTTTCGATGTTTCGTAAAATGTAATCCCTTTAATTTTCAGTATAATATATTCATCCCGTAAATATCATTTTTTATTTGCATTTTTCTTTATATAGCAATCTTAATGGCCAGTTATGTAAATAATATCAATTAATGAATGTAATATAATACTTAGTTAAATTACGCACATATGAAAAAACTAAATTATTATACATTAAGAAGTAAAATTATAGCGTAGTCTTTGAAATTATTGTAGGGACTTCTTTTTTTAACTGAAAGAACATCATAGTTTATACATAGAATGTGCAGTTATATTTATACTTGACGGAAACACTGTTCGGGGATTATATCTTACCATTTAACGGATAAATATGTGTGATTTTAGCTATTATTGAAATTGTTTTTATTGAAATTATATTTCAGCTTTGAAAATTTCAATAAAGTTTAAATAAAAACAATCTAAAATTTATTTTATGTCATTAAATTAAATACAATTATATTAAATGAAACAGAAAATTATAATAAATAAAAACACATTAAATCATATTTGATTTTATTTAAATTTTAAATAAAAACCATATTCTAATTTTGTTAAATTTAATAATCCAGATTTAACTTATTTTGCTAAAAAGGTATTGACGAAAGTGATTTTTGTTCCTTTATATACAGTTCTTAAAACAGAGTATTATTTTATCAATTCTCAGTTATTTAATTCCATTAAACCTAATTTTATTTTTGTATTTTATAAGTAATAATTAATATTTTACAAGCAGTGATAATGATAAGAAGTTTTTTTTTATTATTGTCATGTAGGCAAAGCTAATTGTAAATTTTAATTACAAAATTCATTAATATAATTTATCTTTATAAATTTATAGCATAGAGACGGGGTATTTAATTAATATTTAGATCATATATGGTGATGATGGTTTAATTATGGTGATGAAGCTAAGCTCCATTACAAATTTTATACAAAGTTGTATCCATACAACAGCATATTTAAATTGCATTATCACCCAAACATATTCTATATAAAGTAAATTATTAGAATGATTTTAAATAATAATAATGTACGTGATTTCCTTCTCAAACGTTCCATATGATAAGCTATGTAATAGATTGGAAATGAAACTAATTCGACCATTACGTAGCTATTTATAGTGTCATGGTTAATTAAACATCATAAATAATTCACAGGGAAATGCTCTGAATGATTGCGGAAATATTTAAAGAAAGAAATATAAAGCAAGGACAAAAAACGAAAGATTAAGTATTGACAATGTTCGCGAATAAAATTCTTTTCTATTGTTTTGGACTTAAACTATAATCACCGTATTCATTTAAATATAAGAGTCAAACACGCACTGTACTGTATTGATCACCGACTGTTCCCACGAAAAAAAAATATTCCATTGTAACACAATAGAATATTTTTTTCAATATTTTGGATTGCACAACTAATTAAATATGCTCACGGGGAAAGGACAAAAATATTTACCCACATGATTTATTGTATAGAAACAGAAAAAAGTCACTCAGCCACAAAAGGTTTCTCTTTAAATATAAAGGAAACAAAAAAATTAAGCCATTAAATATAAATAAGATTTATTTTTTTATTTTTCACTTAGGAATATCACTTGAGGTTTGTTTTATTGTTATGACTATGTTTTATTTTAATTGATGTATTAAAAATTCAAATATAGTTTGAAATTATAATATAGATATGTTAACAATTATGTAATCATAATTGAAACTTAATTTATTTATTGAAACTTACTACATTTATTGAAATTTAATTCCCTAATAGTTATTTTTGCACACTTCAAAAATTTTTTCATTAAAGAAAATTATAAAAATAATCCCATTCAAAAATCATGTTTAAAGAAGGCATGTTTTTTTAAAATAAAAAAATTATTATTTAAAAAAGTGTTTTATATTGTAAGCTTATTCTATTTGTTAAATTTTGAAGATCATTTGTATGTCTAGTATTCATAGACATAAACATTACTATTACAGAAATATAAACTGCTTCCATATTTTGATATTATTGAATAGTGAAGATCGTCTTGTTATGATATTATTTTATTTTTATTAGTAGTTTCATTTTATGCCTTTGTTGTAATAGTCTAAAATAAAGAAATAGTTTTCCATGTTTTCTAAAATTGCATTGGTATTTATTATTTTATCACCGTATCAATGACTTTCAAGCTACATTGCATTCTTATATAATATGTTTCACTACAACATGAAATTTGATTTAATATATTATATACGTGTATTTTTTTTATAAAACATGTCTGTAAAATTTTTTCTCTAGACATAGAATAGATTTAAAATAATAACTTAAATTCGCGAGTGATATGGGATAAAAGTAAACTTTATTATTAATTTTAAACAGGAAATAATAGCGCATTCATTCCCTATTTAAATTATAGTGAGCAAATGCTTTTCAAATATGTGTTCTCTCTAGGTTTTGAATATGTTACTCGACATTTATAGCTTATCTATTAGCGAATTCATTAAAGAGTCTTCATTAAAATTGTTGCGTACCGCAATAGTTAATAGGCACATACAATTTAGTTCTTCCTTCAGAATGTTTGGTGTTTTAGAAGAAAATGCAGACTATTCTTTTAAAATTAATAAATATCTTCCATTTATTCAGATGTGTGTGATTATTTTTTTATTTTTAATGGCTATAATGATTAGATTTCGTTTAATTTAACACAAGAAGTTCACATGCTTTTTAATCTAAGATAATTTGAATTATAGAAAATTTATATAATATAGACAATTAAGTTATACACTAAATTAAGTAATAATTTAATTAAGTAATATGTAAAAAAAATTTTTTTGGCAAGAAAAAGTTTTATTCCTTCTGGTAAGACAATATAAAGGAGGATAAAATATATAACAAAAAAAAAATTCAAAAGGGAAACCACAGAGGACTTAAAGCTCGAAAAGTAATCGAAGCCACTGCCTTAAAAGCTCTTTAGTTCTCCACAGCAAAACCATCTCAACGTAACCATGGAATTACAAATGACGATGGAGATTTGGCATTTGGTTTAAAGCATTTGGATTCATTGGTTCAACTATATTAAAGGAGAGAGCAATTTGGTTGATCAAAAATCTTAAATTATGGAGATGCTCTTCCAGGCAGTCGTGACCCATCAAAATAGGAAAGGAACTGTCCAACAGCTTCACGACG
Source organism: Latrodectus geometricus (assembly GCA_026290005.1). Taxonomy (NCBI): domain Eukaryota; kingdom Metazoa; phylum Arthropoda; class Arachnida; order Araneae; family Theridiidae; genus Latrodectus; species Latrodectus geometricus. The sequence continues at coordinate 130,832 of JAPDSC010139806.1, forward strand.
TGAACTGCTGGAAATAGTTGGAAGATCAGCTTTCCACCTTTTTGATGCAAATGGCTACGTAGCTAAGTTTTAAAATTTTCGACATAATCTGTTTAATATACCCTAGTAAAAACACATTAATGGTGAGATAAGATATTGTTGAACATTCTAACTGAAGAAATATCGAGCCTCTTCTCACAAGACTTGTTGATTCTCGTTTACCTCAAAATGATCCTAAATCCTCTGAAGGGCCACATGTTTCTTCTTTAAAGCCAACTTTCACAAATGGCCCTGACATTGATGGATTTCGTCAGATGAACGAGATCAGTTGATCCATGGCCTGGATTGTTACAAGTGAGTTGGAGAACAAAACCACTCTCGTAAATTTATCTTAGAGAACCAATAGCTACCTTTGAGAAATTCTGATTGCTTCCACTTCTTTGAAGAAGCCACCAAATCTGTCTAGTGGTTAGCGTAACTGACTACGGATGGGGAGGACCTGAGTTTGAATCCCGGCTGGGGCATGGATATACTTTTTCTTTCTCTGTTTCTTGTCCTTTCCTCAGATGATGGATGAATGTAGCCCGCCCTATAAACGGGTTTGTGGTGGTGTGGCATAGGCGATGCTACTCCTATCTCCGTGATTTGGTTCACAGGTGCGCACCGGGTAATGATAAAATTTGTAGCAGTTTCCGACCTTGTTGCGGCAAATGGGCGAATGTTACTTACTTGCTCAAGGGTGCTCCCAATTAGAAATAAGAAAAAACTTCTTTGAAGAAAGCTATTCTGTGTTTCCTTGAAGAAGCATAAAAGGAGAAAGGACTCGAAAACTCTTCTTATCTGGTACTCATGTAATCATCAAAAAGTAGTCATCCATGTAAAGCAGCCACTCAGAAAGTGGGTATTTCATATTAATTGTTACAAAGGTGCAACTCATCTGCAGAGTAATCTTATTCTTTCGAAGTATCCCCAAGATTTAAACTATTTCAGTATGTACCATTTCTAAATGATTTAATAGCCTGCATTTTCCTGAATATTAGCAGGTTGTTCATATTAATATCGGTTAATCTAAATTGATTGGAGGAACCCGTTTTGGGTTTTCAAATTTCCAGTACAAATTAGGTGATTCATCAAAGAAAGATCACACGTCCTATAATTAATTTGATACCAAAGGTCAGACCTTTCCTTTAATAATAAATTTTATGTTTGGCAATAATAGCATAACATCTATTGGTGTCGGTAATATGACTCTGATTGTGAGCAGCCAAGTTTTAGAGAAATTGGAAACTCTACAAAATCAGTGATTGATTTTGTAGTGTTTCCAATTTCTGTAAAATTTTATTGTTTGTAGTTATAAGTGATTCACAACTGTAATTAAATGTTGTATAAAGTTTTGTAGGTAATAAGAACTGATCGGTCACTTCCCAACGTGCATCCTATCAGATGCTCTAAAATAGTTACTTATTTAAGAATTTGTTCGATATTGATATTACTTCGAGTTTAATTTGTTGTCAAAGGTCGCTCCTAAGTAATCAAACTTATTAGTGTTGGTGAGTGCATTATTTCTATGTTTGAGTTAAAGGAAAAATCCTGGATATGTAAGTAAAAAAGACTGACCAGTATTCTTTTCCAAATTTATTATTATATTATTTTTTGTACACCATATTGAATGTATATAAAGAGCACTATTTAGTCCATGTTTTATAGTATGCTTCCTTTTGCCTTATTGCTTCTGTTCAAATGACAAGATCATCGGTAAAAAGCAGACAATGGTTATCGTCTATTGTATTAATGGCAAGAATTAAATCATTAATAAAGCATTAAATAATGCATAACTGCTAACCTCCAATTGTAGCAGTCCAGTTTGCAAATTGTAAAATCTAGAATATTTATTTTTATATCTGACCCCACAAATGCCTTGGTCACCAAATGATTTTATTTATTTAAGCATGTTACCACAGTTTCCAAGGACAAGGAATTTCTTATAGTTTCTCTCTCCATACCAAATTTTAAAAATCATTATAAAATGCTGTTAAGTTATGGTACTGATACTTTAACAACCTGACTGAAGAAGGTAACCTGATCTGTTTTTGAATGATTTCTTAGAAAACCCGCCTGTTTTCACACTAATCTTTCTGCTTTAAGCTTCGGTAAGTACTTTTGACAAGAAAAGTAAAATTTGACAAATAGTTATTTTTAGAACATAATACTTACAAATTTTAATGAAATTTTACTTAAAGAATATCTCCAAAATTTATACATAAGAACAAAAATTAAAAAGTCAAATAAATATTTAGAAAATTGAGATAACTATGGAAGAATTAAATTAACAACCTATATTCCTTGAATAAAAATAATTATAACTCTATCTATATCTGTATATATACTACATATTTATATATAATACTCTAAAGATATTAAATTCAATGATTACAAATATATACATTCTGTAACACGTTATTTAAAAATAATCGTTAAATGTGTTTTCACAGCGTTAATAATTAGAATTTTCACCAGACATAAAAATAAGGGTACATATATTTTTCGTCTTCTAAGAATAAAATTTTGAGAGATGTTAATAAAAAACAAATCTGATTTTTATTGAAGTTAAGACTATCAATTATTTTAGTTTATTTATAATCCAATTATTCAATAGAAATCTGTGTGTTTTATATTTTATTGAGGAAGAACTAATAATCACAATTGTATTGAAATCAATTGAAAATAAGTTAAAAAGAACTGTTTGTAAATAGTTACTGTGTTGAAAGTAAATTTAATCTTATATTCAAATAATATTATTTACTCAATGAAAATATTGTTTGTGGAAAATAAACATGAAAAATTTCAGAATATAAGATTATTTCAAATATTAAATTTAAGACAGATTTTTCAGAATGATACTTCAATATACATAAACATACATGTGATATGAATCTCATATTTAATAATAATTTAAAAAATATTTAAAAAGCATTCATAATTTTTTATTTCCTTTCAGAATTTCCGTTTCCCATTTCTATTCAACAAATTCAACATTCTTCGTGACTTTTATTCCCATCCTTTTCGACTAAAGAAATTTATAAGTTGAACAGGTTATAGTATTTCATATGAAACAATTCGAAATCTGAAAAACTTTTATTCAACATTTTCTAGAACTTTCAAAAAGAATATACTTTTCAACAAAATGTAAGATATTTAAGAGTTTCGGTTCTTTTAAGCGAAATACTTTTTTTTTTTTTTTTTAATATACAGTTAGAAGTAAAAACAGTTTGGTGAGACTGTAATTCCTTTCAAACTGATATTTTGTTTATTTTGGCTGAAAATGTTTATTTTATGTTATAAGTAGATTTGATGATATGCTTACTTCAAATACTTGAGCGATGCAAACTGAAATGACAAATTTAATAGAAAAATGTTTCATGCAAGATAGAAATTCTTAAAAAAATTTAAAGTAAATATTCTCATTAAGAAATTTGTGCATGAATGGCGAATTTCTAACATTTTTCTATGAGAAATTGCATGTAATTCAAAAAGATTCAAATACTCTTAACGTGAAAGTAACTAAAATCATAAAAACTTGTAAAACATAAAAACCATTTTAACTGTTAATAAAATACATATAACATTTCAATAAAGGTAAACCTTTTGTTAACTATATACAGCATTACTATTATAAGAAAATTAAATTATATATACAGGTCACGTCAAATTTTTATCCAAACAATCTTATGTTTTCTTATAACAAATAAATTTTTTTATGTAAAATTTAACATTTTTGTTTTGTAAAATTAATAGAGACAGTTATAGCTACATGTTATCTAGTTAATTCTTGATCCATTGGGTTAACAATGGCCTAACGTAACCGGAACTCTATGGAGTGGAATGATCCGGGTATGATACCTTACTTTATTGAGCAAAGGGAAATGAATTTTCACTTTTCAACTTTTGCCATGCACATCTTTCAGGTTTAGTACTCGATTACTTTAGATTTTCCTCCTTGCAATATTTTAATACAACCCGATTTGTATAAATATCCTTACAACAGGCTTTCAGTTTTTGTCTGATATGCTTTTCATGCCTGATATGCGTCAAAATCTTGAGTTACGTGGTCTCATGTAAAAGTCATGTTATTTCTTCTGGACATTACTTTAATAAATTGGATAATATTTTATAAAAAAATTACATTCTTTATTTTGTACGTAGTTGTGAGATTCCAAAAAGAAAAAAAAATTGCAATATTTCTCACCAGTATTAGGTGTAACTGGAAAAGAGCAAATTGGTAATTCAAGTCAGTGAAATGTGCTAAATGACCTATTATCTTCATGATTACTTTATCTGAGTATATTTCGCACTCCTTATACACTTTATTAATTTTGTTTAAATGAACATCTTAATATCATAATATCAATAAATTATCTTATTCAAACAACTTGCTTAAATTTGGTCGAATGTCTTCCTTTTATTGAATTGTCATTTGAATAAAAAATTTGAAAATAAAACTAATTTAGAAAATAGAATAATTCGATTTATTAAATACATCGTAACAAAAATTAAGCTTATCGTAAAAAAAAATATAAAAATGACTTAAATAACAAATTATAAGATTTTTATGTCTTGTCATTGTGTCATAACATTTTCCTCATTTTGAAATTTAAGATATAAAAGAAGAATGCTTTATTAAGAATATTCTTATAAAGGTTTACATATTTTCTTATTTCTCATGTGAGTATATTTTCTATTTCAGAATAAATTCTGATTAAATGAACGCATTTTAGTCTTTAGTTGTTTTAGTTTGAACAATGTTTTAACATAGTATCATCATTGACTGCAAAACAACAAATGGTTTTCAAATTAAAGAAGTAACTTGAAAAAAATTGGCATATTTATATATTTACAGAGTTTCTATGATTAAGGTGTTCCATCTATGTGAGAGACGTTGATTCTCTAAGTTATTGAAAAATTTCATTAGTTATTGAATAATAAAGTTTTAATTAGAATAATAATTATTTTATCGATTAATGCGTAAGACATAAAATTGGTTTATAATTCTTAAAGTTAATTTTCTTTTTGAATTCTAATTATTTAAATAATAGTTTTATAAAGTTAATTAAATAAATGTTAAGTGATTTATGTCAATAAGAACTGTCTGAAAGGGAATTTTGAATTTTGATCTTCTAAAATGAAAACTCAATTTTATTAATAAATGCTTGTGAAGATAACGGAATATATACATAGAACATTCTTATTGCAGAACCTGGATTAGAACATTAGAAATAAACATATCCTCAAGTTTTTATTGAGGAACTAATATTTTGATAATTGACATGCATTTCACAGTGCATACAACAAACAATGCTTTGTTTAAATATGAATTGAAGAACAGTTATTTGTTTATTTGATTACGTTTGAACATTTTTCTTTAGTGTTTAAATGTTTTCTCTTATTAAAGGGACAAGATCGATCTTAGTGTGATATAAAATAAGATTAATTATATTTAATTCATTTGTGAAATCCCAGACTTATCAATCAAATCTTGCACACACAATGATTTTAATTAACATTAAGTGACACATATATTTTAAAAACATATTTTTTACTTTCCGTAGATTAGTTTTATAAAATTGTTGAACTTCGACTCACTTTCAAAGCTCCAAAGCCAATGCTCAAAATTGTTAATTTCATAGTTCCAACGATAATTCTATCTGTTCCAAGATCCCTAAGATCTTTAAAGATTGCGTTTCGTCTAGAATCCAAAAAATTTAATATTTGGATTTTTCGACTGAAGAGAATAAAATGAACATTTTGTTTTCCTTCTTTTAGACAAAAAAAAGGATAACAAGTTCTTTGTTTACTTTTTTAGAAAAAATGTAATAAATAATTTTAGATACCTTTATAAATAAAATATTCATTTTGTTTGTCCATTTTCAAAACATACTTATTTTAGGATAGAAGATGTAAATAAAACAATAAATGCGTAATTAACTTAGAGCTTAAATAACACTGATTTGTACACTGAAAGTAACACTTTGCCACAAAATTCTTCTTGCTTCATGTAAAAGTATGTAGTTCTTTTTTCGCCATCTATGCTTTCACGCTAAGATAGAGAAATTGTTTTTACGGCCTCTGATTTCCTTCTTCTTTAAGATTCCCATTATATAAGTTTTCTTAAGAAATAATTATATTCACAATATGGTTGCAAATTCATGAGACTAAATTTTTTCAGCAGTAGCTAGAATTTAACTATTCTCAATAATTTTCCAGTCGGAAATGCATTAGAATTCGCAAGAAAAGCCCAGACTACCGTGTGACACGTTGCAATGTTCCGCTCCAGAATTCTTCTCGCTTCAAGAAAGAAGCAGATAGTTTTATTTTCCTTTTCATATATTTATAAATGTGTGCAGTACCGCTGGTAGTAGAGAACAAATATCTAAATACAATATCTAAGTCAGGAAATGCGTTTTCGTTTTTCGAAATATGTTGCCAATTCGAAATGCATTGGAACATGGATGCAAAAAATCTCGACATTTGTTTCAAGTTGTTTATACATAAGAAAATATCATGATGTAAAATATCATTTTGAGGAGTTACTAGTTAAATTATTTTGTAATGTATACATTCTTATCTGTTAAATTGTGGAATTTCCTGTTTTCCCTTTTAAAATGAAACTTCAACCAGAAGAGTGTTTTTAATTCTTTGTGTTTTGTTTATTAATGTATGTTTTTTTTTAAATATTTAATGTAATTTTCTGTTTTTAATGCATTAATTTAAGGTATGTATTGTCAGTTTGCAACTAGAACTTAAAATGTATGTTTTCTAATGAGTACATTTTTATGGAGGAAGGCTTCGAAATTATGTTTCAGATTTTAATCAAAGTTTTAGTTGAACTGATATTTTAATTCTTAAGATGTTTTGTTTATTTTTTGTGTGTAAAGAAAGGAAATCAAATGTAAGTTACTTCTTCTAAGCGAAAGCAATCCCTAAAAGATGCTAATCCTGAAAATCAGATCCACATATTTCCCATCTAATATCTGAACAAAGTAAGAAAGTTATAAGTCAGGTGTCAACTGTAAAGTGATGAAATCAGATATAAAATGATTTAAATGGAGCGCAACGAAGAGCGGGTACGTTCCACTAGTATAAATATAGTCATTAAATAAAATATTTATTGTATCTTTTTTATATCTTCAAGCGCTTGAAAAAGTATTTATGGGTTAGTAAGGCATTGTGTCACACACAGTTATTGTATAATTACAACAATCTATATAGTCAAAGAACTGTCCAGAATAAAACTCACAATTCTTTTCACTCAGTATTTAAATGCTTTAAACATAAGTCGATAACACTTATTTGAAAAAGTCTCCATTAAGAACTCCCATGAGAAGGGAATAATAAGTTTATAGTTACGAAAATGTTAACAGATGTGGATTGGAAACTACTTTTTGAAAGAATGCTTTTTAATTTCTTATTAAAAAAATAAACGGATTCATAACACAGGTACTCTATTAAACTTGTCTTCGATTATGTACTGATTTAGAAAAAATTGCATTGATAAAGGACATATGATATTAAAAAAGATTTCAGAATGCAAAAGAGCTTATATTGCATCATTTTCCTGTAGAATCAAAATATTGCTCAAAATTTAACTTTACTCATTTAAAAAAGGTGGTCGTATGTTTTCATGATAGAAAATAACACTCAATATTATTTATTTAATATTTTGATGATCCATTGCTAATTTAAACACTTTGATGCTCAATTCAGGTATTTATTCTAATTATTATTAAAGGATATATTATTGCATTCCAAATCTATATCATACATTTTCACTAACGTAATGGTTTAATACAGTTTTTATACATAGTATAATAAATGCCAATAGATTAATTTTTAGCTAAGCAAAACAACTTTGTCATTAATGAATATTCAGCTCATCTAACATACAAGATGAGAAAAGAATATAATATTGAGTGATATTTTAATTCAAATATAAACAAATATTTTAACTCATTCATCTTCACACACAATAACGGAATAAACTTTAATCAAATTTCCTATGTGAAAAATTTTAATGTTTTTCTTATATATATTTTTTGAAATCTTTTATGGATTTAAATGTTACAAGACTGTTGTTTCTTTTTCATTATAATGATCATACGTTTCTTTTTCATTATAATGATCAT